>QZGG01000537.1:0-129326 GCA_006409495.1 Sedum album
TTATGGTTTTTCAGTTGTTTTAGGAATTCGTAAAATCTAGTGAACCAAATCCTACATCAAATGTTGATGCTCAAACTGCTCCCCCAGTTCGACAAACACCAAGAAAGAAGGTTGTTGATGCACAAAACCAGCCACCGGTTCGAAGCTTGATAGAGCACTATTGTATGTTATTTTAGGTCCTTAACACTGCTTAGATTCTAACATATTTTAGTATAAGATTACGCTTTTGGTGTAGTTTTGTATCTCAGGTTTAAAAGAAGAGTTAGAACAAAAGTGCAACAAAAAGGCTGAATCTCGGAACAAAAGACAACAAAGTGACAAAAGAGCCAAAGACAACAAGCGCGCGAGCAGTATGGCGCGCGAGCAGTATGGCGCGCGAGTGTGGGTCGCGCACAGCAGAGCAAAACGATGACGTCAGCAGTCAGCAAAATATCCGGAGCGATGACGTCATCACGCGCAAAGAATATTTCTAAGTTGGTTTTTGGAGATCAAGATATTCCCAAAGCTGATTTTTAGAGATAAAGATGATTTCCTACAGATTTTCTTGCCTAAATATTCATGGAAACCCTAGGAGGCAAGCCTATAAATACAAGCTTCATGGAAATCACAGATATGCGTCCTTAGAACGATTTTAGAGAAGATCAGCTGCGCAGATATAGAGCAGAGTGCGCTGCCGACGCGAGCGAGCGACGCACCATTCAGATTTGTTACTTTAGTTGTTCAATGTTTATTCTTGAGATGTATACGTTCAGTATGAGTAGCTAACTTACTGAATTCGGTTTGGATTTAGATCTATGAATAACATGTTTTGAGGTTTTGTTCTTAACTGCATGATAAGTTTAGTATTATTATTCCGATCTTATTTGCATGATAATTAGGTTAGACAATTAAGCGAAGCCTTGCACCGCAGACTTAGTTGTAGAATCTGTTATCTATAGTTAAACTATCAGAAATACGTGACTGTGAATGATAGGAGTAACACTAGAATAGTCGATAGCTACCTTGACCGGATTCGTGGTTGACTAGACTAGAATTGAGTAATAATATCATACGGAGCTTGACCGGAATGTATGTGTAGGTTATTAAGCGGTGACAGGACCTTAACTGGCGTGAACTTTATATCATGTATCTTTAGTGACCAATGATAAACATGGAAATTCATAGTGAAGAATCTGAACCGAGCTCATCTCTTGCATATTCATTAACCTCTTTTGTGACTGCCTTCTGATCGTGCGCCAGTACCACTTGCGCAACTGTTTTTTTTTCTTTTAATTGTTTTCACTCACCAAATCCCAATCTTTAGTTGTAGGTAAAAGACAACTTCTCACCGTTCCCTGTGGATTCGACCCCTTACTTGCCGAGACTATACTAAGGAGGAGAGGGACAAATTTGCAGCACTCAACGACGTGCTCGTCAACGCTCTCCAAGGAACAAAACTTTCGTTGCACAAAATGCTCCCAAAGACAAACTCAAATCTGTACGCAGATCAATCAAATGATGCAACAGACTAATGTAGTTTTAGTTGTATAATGTAGTTTTATGTGCCTTTTTGAAAACAGGTCTTGTGTAAATGAAACCTGACATATATCAACTCTTCTGTGCTATTTTGCAACAATGAAACATGCTATACATTTGTAACTATTTTACAAATCGTCAATTTGTAATGTTATGGCCTGATTTACGCAACAACAAAAACAACAGTACTCTGCAACTGGCCTGATTTACGCAACAAGAGTGAAACATACACAAATTTCCTCCACTACATAACGAACATAAAATAAACTAACACACACATTACTACAAGAAATAAAACACAATTTAAATGGCCTGATTTCTGTTTTGGCACATTTTGAAAATGAAGTGCATTTACTTTTGATTTCTCTAATTCAAGTTCAACCGTCTTCCCATAAATCTCCAACTTCAACTTCTCATTTTCTAATTGAAGCATCTTCACTGATTCCTCAAGTCGACTGAAGCAAGGTTGCTCCGGTCAGATGGGAAGAGGTAAGGGAAGGAGATTGAGAGGGTTTGAAAGAGAGGAATGAGAGTAAGAGATTCAGTCAATCAAGCATGCTCCTTTCATTCATGGATAAGCAATATATAGAGATACATTCTCTCACTAAACAGTTAGAGAACAACCACTACATGAATGCCACCTGGCTAACACACAGCCCACTCCATCCAGCTATTTTGGCGTGACGAAACTTGTTGGCGGGTAACTAGACGATGCCGTTTTAGCACGAAAACCTCTCCCTGTATTTTCGCACGCTACAGTACTCCCCCCCATAACAGAGATCTCGTCCTCGAGATCAAGGTCTGGAAAATCGACCTTCAAAGCCTCCACGTCAACCCATTCGACATCTTCTCGCAGCAACCCATCCCACCACACCAGCACTTGCGGGACCTCCGTCGTACCTCTGGTAATCACCCTCCGATCAAGAAACTCTTTGGGGCGGACAACCGGATGAGCATGGACGAAACAATCTGGCCACGAGCTCTGGAACGGCGGAGATGCACGACACCTCTTCAGAGTTGAAACATGGAACACAAGATGTATACGGGCACCCTCCGGCAAAGCCAATCTATACGCAACCGGACCTATCTTTGCAAGGACCTCAAAAGGACCATAGTAGCGTCTGGGCTAACTTGTTAGAGTGGCGAAGCTTAAGGGATGTTTGCCGATATGGTTGGAGGCGAACAAACACCCAGTCACCTACACTGAAGTTTACATCCGTCCGATGTTTATTGGCCAAAGCTACCATCCTCTGTTGTGCACACAGCAGGTTGGCGCGCAGCAGCTGAACCAAAGCAGTGCGATCTGTGAGTGTCTTATCCACAGCGTCCACTTTAGATGATCCAGAGACATAATCAAGAAGAACAGGAGGAGCTCGTCCGTAAACAGCTTCAAATGGGGAGACTTTCAGCCCCGAGTGGACGGCAGTGTTACAGTGCAACTCCGCCCAAGGAATATAAGTCACCCATAGACTTTGCCGCTCCGCCACAAAACACCTTAAATAGTCCTCCAAAAGACGATTCATGATCTCCGTTTGTCCGTCCGACTGAGGGTGATATGCCGAGCTAAAGGAGAGCACAGTGCCTTGCAAACGAAACAGCTCCTTCCAAAAATCACTCAAAAACTTTGAGTCCCGGTCAGAAACAATACCGGATGGAAAACCATGCAAACGACATATTTCTCTAGCAAAAATAGCTGCCACCCCTTCCGCCGACAGTCCTCCTTTTATAGGACAAAAGTGAGCATATTTAGACAGACGGTCGACGACAACCATTACTGCTGATTTTCCTTGGGAAATAGGGAGATCAGTGATGAAATCCATCGAAATTTCATCCCATATCTGTGCAGGTATTGGTAATGGTTGTAATAAGCCTGGGGATGCAATATTAAGGGGCTTGACTTGCTGACAAACCAAGCAATGGTTTACGTAGGTTCGCACGTCCTTGCGAAGACCTTTCCATGCAAAGTTTGATTGAATACGAGCGGCTGTTCTATCGATACCTGCATGTCCTCCAACAGGTGTATCGTGAAACTCCTGAAGAATTAAATTCTTGACTGCTGCATTGTCACCCACATAAATTCTGTTCTTGTAAACCAATATGCCATCATGAATTCGAAAATGAGGATAAAGGTCAGGGTCTGCTGTGACTTTATCCATTAACTCTTTCGCATCCTTGCAAGACGCATACATGGCACGCAATGCCTTGAGCAAGCCAAACACTGGCGTTGAGTGACCCTGAGTCATTAAACAAGTGCCTTGCACGTTCCGGGATAAGACATCTGCGGGTATGTTCTCACGGCCAGGACGGTAGACAACTTCAAAGTCATACCCCCTAACAAGTAATGGCGCCACTTTTGTACTGCCATCACCACAGCCGCGAGTTCCCGGTTATACGCGGAACTTCTTTGTAAAGCAGCTGAAAACTGGCAGCTATGGAAAGCGATGGGATGGCCATGCTGGGACAACACAGCACCCATTCCAAGCCCTGAGGCATCCGTATTGACAGTAAAAGGGATGTTAAAATCCGGGAGGCAAAGAACTGGTGTGTGAGACAAGAGGGACTTGAGGGTGTCAAAGGCTGCAGTAGCCTCTCCATCCCACAGAAACGCATCCTTTCGCAGCAGCCTTGTGAGTGGTGCTGCGACCTTAGCATAGTTAGGAACAAATCGCCTATAATACCCAGTGATCCCTAAGAAACCTCGAAGATGTTTCAAGGATGTGGGAACCGGCCAGTTGTGGATGATAGTGACCTTATCCGGATCAACTTCCATCCCAACTCTAGAAATAATATGACCAAGGTACTGAACTTTAGCAAGAGATATTGAACACTTTGATGCTTTAGTGTAATATGAATTCTCTTGCAGCAAACGAAATACCTCCCTCAGATGAACTACATGGGCATCAAACGAAGCACTGTACACAAGAATGTCGTCCATGAACACGAGCACAAACTTTCTCAATAAGGGTCGAAATAACTCGTTCATTGCAGCCTGAAACGTCGAGGGCGCGTTCGTAAGGCCAAAAGGCATGACCAAGAATTCGAAATGGCCATCATGCGTACGAAACGCAGTTTTGTGCACATCGTCCTTAGCCATCAAAATCTGATGGTAACCTGAACGAAGGTCGAGCTTAGTAAACAAGGTTGCACCATGCAGTTCATCAAAGAGCTCATCAACAGTGGGCATGGGGAACCGGTCCTTGACCGTGATATTATTTAGAGCACGATAGTCAACGCAAAACCTCCATGTGCCATCCTTCTTACGCACAAGAAGAACCGGTGAAGAGAAGGGACTCGTGCTTGAGCGTATAATGCCCTCCTCAAGCATTTGTTGCACTAACTTCTCAATTTCAACTTTCTGAAAATGTGGGTATCTATAGGGTTTTACATTCACAGGTGAGGAACCATTCATCAACGGAATATGATGATCATGTGTCCGAGAAGGAGGTAAGCCACTCGGAGTGTCAAAGAGTGATCTATATTCCTTCAACAGAGCTAGCAATGAGTCATGTTCAAGCTGAGACAAGTCCACTGATAACTGAGGCAGTGTGCCATTCAGCTCTACGCCGGAGGTAGACAGCAAGGTCATGTGAAACAAGGACATAATGGATCCAGTCCTATGTGACTTATACAACTGACCCAGAGACAGGGCATTGAACTGCGCATTGTGTTTGATACCTTGCAGCCTAAGGCACTCTCCATTGTGCATAATTTGAACCCAAAGGTCCTTATAATCAAATGTGTTGGTCTTACGCTGGCAAGCCATTGTGCCCCGAAAACCACATCAGCCCCATAGATAGGTAACAGATAAAAATCAATCTCAAATAGAATACCAGCCAGCCAAATGGGAACAGCCTTACACATACCTTCACAAACAAGTTGCTCACCATTACCTACAGTAACCCCAAGCTCCCGAGTAGGTTCAATGGCCAAGCCTGCATGTTTTGCGATGCGGGACTGGATAAAATTATGGGTTGAACCTCCATCCACCAGAATGAGTACCTGCTCATTGTTTAGAGTGCCATTGAAACGAATAGTGCTCGGAACATGACAACCCTGCATTGCATTGAAAGATATTGTAGGATCCGGCTCTGTTATTTCAACAACAGGATCCATAGTCTCCTCAACAACTACATAGTCATCTGCCTCCTCCAGAGTCAAACACTGAAACTTTGGTTTGCATAAATGCCCCGGAAAGAAGCGTTCATCACAAGTGAAGCACAACCCCTTCTCCTTCGGATGCGATCTCAGCTGGTGATAACTTCCGTATGGGCAGGTTTGGAGTAACCAAGGGTGGACGCCCCATGTTCGTGCCTGGCTTAGAAACAGGGGTCGGTGCAGCATACTGTCGAACACCTGGTGGTCTAGCACCTCCCCAACGAGACGCAGCCAGTTTCTGTTCCCCAATACGCGCCATACCCATGGCCTGTTGCAATGTTGCCGGAGATAGCAAAACAATTTCATTGTGAATCTCATCCTTCAAGCCAGCAAGAAAACGATGCAACAAATTATCCGCAGATAACCCAGGTGTACGCACAGACAACTCCTCAAACGATTTAATGTATGCAACCACAGAAGACGTTTGCTGGAGCTTATTAAGAGCTACCTCTGCATTCCAAAACAGTGACGGACCAAAACGAGAGGTAATATCAACTTTAAAATGAAACCAGTCACGCACCTGGTGAGTACTGTGCAGCCACTGGTACCATTTGAGGGCCTCCCCAGCCAGATAAAAGGAGGAGATCGAGATGCGTAGATCCGCCGGTATCTTATTGAGCTCAAAGTATCGTTCCATCTGGAACAACCAGCCCTCCACATCATCCCCAGAGAATACGGGAACCTCAATCCGCAGCGTTTGGTCGGCTGCAACAGATCAGGACCACCAGCAGAGGCTCCAGCCACCATGGTCGTGGTCTGCCTTGGGCTGCCTGTTGTGGCAGGGAAGGATGTAGGAGTCGCCAAGAGAGGCGGAAGCTGCGACGCATCCATCGGTTGCTTATCCTTCTTTCCCGCACCAGGTGAACTCGACTGCAGATTCTCCAACATCGCCATCACCTTATCAAAACGAGCCGTGTTCAACGCCATGTCCTCCGCACGTTGCTGATCAGCAACCTGCTGTTTGACGTTCAGATCAGAAACTGCCTGTGAAAGCGCAGCGACCATATCGGCATTTGCTGTTGCACTACGAGTTTCCGGCATATCGATGAAAGCACCAAATGAAGCAAGGTTGCTCCGGTCAGATGGGAAGAGGTAAGGGAAGGAGATTGAGAGGGTTTGAAAGAGAGGAATGAGAGGAATGAGAGTGAGAGATTCAGTCGATCAAGCATGCTCCTTTCATTCATGGATAAGCAATATATAGAGATACATTCTCTCACTAAACAGTTAGAGAACAACCACTACATGAATGCCACCTGGCTAACACACAACCCACTCCATCCAGCTATTTTGGCGTGACGAAACTTGTTGGCGGGTAACGAGACGATGCCGTTTTAGCACGAAAACCTCTCCCTGTATTTTCGCGCGCTACATCGACATTTATGAATTTCAAGCTTTCTATTCTCTTTAACGACCTTTTTAATTATGCTCATTGCTCTATCCCCAAAATCCGCATCCTTCCAAACAAAGAAATTACATGGCTTCCTTCTCCAGTCCATACATACGACAGCCATAGAATCGTCGTCCAGAATTCTCTTCGTATGGGCAGTTGCTTCTTTCGCTGGGTTTCCGCAAAAACAAGAATTCTCTTCCAAATTCTCCGACTTGTAAACTGAATTGGACAATCTGATTTTTCACAAAAACTTTACAAATCTGCACATAAGTCAAACATAATTAACTTGATTGCAATCTAAAACGATCAACCAACACCAAAAAGTAAAATACATGGAATAGTTTCAATCGACTCACCAAATTGAATTCGGATTGTTGAATGTGTTCAACAAACAACTTCATAGTTGGTTTCGGACACTAACATCCTCCAACAATTTCAATCGACTCGCTAGAATATCACTCGATTGCTTGGTATTCGTTCGTTCGTAGATATCTGTAGTCGATTGCCCTCCGCCCCATTCGGACGCATGTGGACCGACAAAGCTTCACGAAATAAAGACCAATCAGATTTTTAGGGTAAACATAATTAATTAAATTAATTAAGCGTAAACTGGGTAATTATTTTTTTATTCATATTTTATTATAAGTCAACAAGGTCAACGGTGAAAATCACCGGTTGACCTGCGAAAAAAGTTTTGTTAAAGAGTTGTTACATTTGTGGGTGGTTAAATAAAAAATAAATTTGAAGGAGTGGTTTTGTTTGAAATGTGGTATTGGAAGGGTGGTTTTCGGCAAAAAAACTCTACTTAATATTGGACTCTGCTTTAATAACCACCTGAGGTGGCCTTGAGAGGCTGCTGGCCAGTCCTTAACCGAGCATATTCATTTTACAAATTTTTGGACCACCAGCATATACTTCTTTTCAATTTTGTTTTCACCCAAAAATCAAGACATCTTTTTTATTTTGACTTATTCTTTCCGCTCAGAATAATAAAAATCAATGACGGTGTACGCTTTGGCAACTCTTTGAGGCGCGCATGGCGCATGAAAACGGCGTAATAGTAATATTTTTATTATAATTCTATATAATTTTGGATGGACTCCTTATCAAAACTACATAGTTTTGGATCGCTGTAAAGAACTTTT
The DNA here is from genome assembly GCA_006409495.1 of Sedum album. Taxonomy (NCBI): domain Eukaryota; kingdom Viridiplantae; phylum Streptophyta; class Magnoliopsida; order Saxifragales; family Crassulaceae; genus Sedum; species Sedum album. The sequence goes on from QZGG01000537.1 coordinate 8,206, forward strand.
GCAACACTCTATTTGATTTCGTACGCTTCACCTGATTAGTACCAAGTTGGATAACATTTATATGCGTGATATGTGCTTGAAGGGAAAATATCGAGGACATATATATTTTCGTTAGACGGTGAGACACAATCTTAATCGTTGATTACTAATAATCTAACAAATGTGATTTAAACTCCTTCAAATCCAACCGCCTCGTTTTTTTTGCTAATTCAACCGCCGAATTTAATTAAAAATTAATTTAATATCAATCGTCAAATTAATCAAATCAACGGTTAAGATTACGTTCTTCCGTCTCGCATAAACATATTATCTCTCTTGATCTTAACCCTGTGCTTGAAATAATCATTTAATTATTGTGTTCATTGTGTTTTTCACGCAACCTCTCTGATTGTAGTTCACACTATAAGTAAATGCAAATATGTCAAAAAAAATTGCAAATGCATGAAATTCACTACTACAGATTACCCTTTTAATGGCGCTTCTCGAAGGGCTGTTAAATCGACCGCTGTTGTATGTTCGTTCGATATAAGAGCGCTTATTTAATATAAGCGTTGTTGTTTGTCCAAACTTTTAACAGCACTTAAACTAAGAAAAGCGCTGTCTAATATAAGTATTTTTCGACAACGCTTATTTATATAGGGATTGTATCATGTGGAACCCCCTCCTTTTCATGGATCCATGGATCCCCCTTTGCATCCGTTGATTGCATTTCCTGTTTGCATTTTGGACGCACCAGATTGTGCCAGCGCATTAATGAGCATGTGCAACTCACGTGTGCATTTGTCATGTGCAACTCACGTGTGCATTTCAAAAATGCAAACACGTGGCACAATCTGGTGCGTCTAAAATGCAAACAGGAAATACAATCAACGGATGCAAAGGGGGATCCATGGATCCATGAAAAGGGGGGTTCCACATGATACAACCCCTCTTTATATATAAGCGTTGTCATAAATTATATATATATCAGGGCTAAAAAAACGTTGTTATTTATATTATTTTTTACAACGCTTAAAATAAAAAATTGTTGTATCTCTACACTTACAACAGCGCTTAAAATAAACGTTGTTATTTCTTTTTTTATAGCGCTTAAACAAAAATGTTGTTAATGATCTAAACATACAACAGCACTTAAACATGAAAAGCATTTTCATAAATGAAACATATTTGACAGCGTTTATATAGATAAGCGCTATAAAAAATAAAACTTTAATAATTTTGAAATCAAAAATTAAAAGAATATAATGATATTACAGCGTTTAAAAGAATAGTGATGTTGTAAATTGTACACTTTTACAGCAATTTTTTATTTAAGCGTTGTTGTAATATTTTAATAATTTTAAAATAAAAAACCTCACGCTGATTTTGATTTTAAATCGCTTAAAATAAAAGCGTTGTTAAATATGTTAATTTTCAGCTAATATAAAAAGCGCAGGAAAATATTTATTATAATATTTTGCAGCATTAAAAAATAGCATTTTTGGAATATTTATTTGTTATTTAAATCGTATTTTAACAATCAATTTGAACATTCGATTTGTTTACAAAAGTATCAAACAGAACATTATGATTCAAAACGTCTTCGTGTTGAAATTGTCTCATTGCCCTCTTCATGTGTCATACAATTTAACATTCTGCAAACAAATGAAACAAAAAAGAGTTAATATCAAACGAAAAAGGAATAAAACACAAAGAGCTACACAAAAGGAATAAAAATATGATTCATAGAGGTTTAGAGTATCCTAACTTTAACCGAGTGGAAGTTGAAAAGCTTTGACACAAAAAATTTCAATGAATTTGTTCACTTTTTTGTATATATAGATGGATTGTAGCGGGAACTGAAATATTCCGAAATTTTTAATATCGAATGTGGACTGTTAAATTGAATTAATCAAATATTGGGATATAAATCTGCGTGAAACCGAATCAACCAATCACGTCATTAAATATATAGAACAACGCTTATTAATATTAAATGCTGTTAAAGAGTTAAATTTATTTTTATAAAAAAAATCGAATTTCAAGATCTTTTTACAACGCTTATATATAAAAAGCGCTGTAATTTATAGTACTTTAGACAGCGCTTATATGCATAAGCGTTGTCATATATCATTTATAACAGCGCTTATTATATATAAGCACATCCAATTTCAATCCATTTTGTCTAACCAATCAAACATTGTCCGAAATTCAAATACCTACAAAAAGATAAATGAGATAAACAAGATGATTAAATTATGGATATTGATAAGCACATCTAAATAAATAATTCGCACAAACATACATGAATATTATTATTCTAAACAAGATGGGAAAAGATGACTTACTAGGTTGAGAATAATTGATGTTCGGAGGCAGAGATGACATGAGGTTAAGATACATAAAAAGTCAAAATCGGGTAAAACCTAGAAAAATTAAATCGGCGAATAATAATTTAACAGCGTCTGTAAAACATGCGCTGTTAAAACCGAATCTATAACAACGCTTTTCTTATAAGTGTTGTTATATATAAATCTTTAAATAGCGCTTATTTAGTTAAGATGTTTAGAAATTCGGTTGTAGTGAGAATATTTAGCAGCGCTTGTAGTAAAGGCGCTGTTAAAGGTTCTTTCAAGAATTTGACAGACTTGTTCCATTGTACAAAAAACCAAACACCGCAAAAGATGATCATTTTTCATTTCACAGGATTGAACAAAACATCAAAAGTTACCTTAACTTGCAATCAAATTCACATTTAGAAATCAAATGTTACAAATCTATACAAAAGGATGCATAGCTTCTTTTTGAATTCTCTTTTTAAACCTATACAAAAAAATTACATGAGTTACAAAACTTGTCACAACATGCATTAAAACATAGATATTGTATAATTTTATAACTTACCTCATCAATTCCATTGATAATCTTGAACGGGACACTCATGAATGTAATAGGTGAATTCGTCCCTTACTTCGTTCATGATATAAGACGGGTAACTTTACCGACCATTGGGAAACACCTATTTTCACATCAAAACACGTATTATATAAATGTAAATTGTATTATATTTTTAAAAAGACAAAGAAAAAGATGAAACTTACATCAATGAAATTATCGTGGAGTTCTCCATTATTTTCTTGGACATACTTAATGATGTCTTGAACGTATCTTATGCAATAATAACCACTTAAGATCGTTGCCTCTGGTTGTTGTGGACATTACAAAAATACAAACACATGATGTTAGTATATTTAAAATAAAAACTTTAAGTGTAAAATATTTGCTAGAAATTATATTAACTACCTCGACTGTTATCCATGTAGTTGATATGGATTGTGAAGATGATCCATTCATAATTTGAATGTTTTGAAAGCTCCTAGAGTTCAAAGCACAACAAATGTTTAGTGACATGTAAAGTATAAAATTAAAATGAAAATAAATAATTAATATTTTACACTTACTTTTCAATTAACCGCCGAACATCCAATCGAACCGAGCCAGCCATTGGATCTAGCCAATATACCGGATTTTGTCTTAGAAAAAGGACACACAGCATCCAAACTCATGGAAAAGATAACTGCAAACGATTTAAATTAGAAATAATATTGAATTTCAAATTTATTTTAGATAATAGTGCATGATGAATGGAAGTAATACCTCATGTATAATTCAAGCGCCGTATCTCCAATCTTTCGCAACTTTAACACTTCAACAATAGCATCCTTTACAAGTGAGCCCATACATCATCACCATAGACTTCACTTGGTATAAAGATTGATAGTGCGACTTCTTGCTGATTTGCACGGCGGTAATGCATCTGACATGTGATCCTAAGTGTGCAAACTCAGGTTCGTCGATATATAAATCCATATTTACAATCATTATATGCCTGAAAATAAAATAGTAAAGTAAATTAAGGTTTAAAGATAAAATTTACATTAAAAAAGATAAATGAAGTTAAATATATTCACGTACCTTTCTGTTAATTTCGACCAACGACTTAGGCCACGGTACAACTGCATTCACCGCATCTCAGACAGTGTTCAACTGCACCAATGGATGCGGGATCGGCTTACTAGGGTCGATTGCATAATGCAATGATGACTTTACTTCATGATCAACAATGAAGATATACTGCACTATTCTCCTAGGCAAAACAAGACCATATGCAACCATCCTCCGAGAGCCATCACGCTCATCGTCGATGAAGAACACACATTTTAAACCGTCTACATCAAGTATATAAAAGTAAGGGGTAATTGCAGTAAACCACCATTATAGTACCCCGTTTTGCAGTAAACCACCATTTTAACAACTAATTGCAAAATGAGTGTATTATAATAGCTTCGTTATCAAAAAACCACCATTTTCACAACTCCGTTAGAAATTGTAAAACAAGCGCCATACGGCCCGTGGGTATATAACTTTAATTCGGACAATTTTGAAAAACCACCATTATAATATCTTGTTTTGCAAAAAACCACCATTTTAACAAATAACTACAAAATGACTCTATTATAATATCTCAATTATCAAGAACCACCATCTGAATATATAGGTAACGCTAGGGAATGAGGTTGAGGCTACGATTGTGGCTATCTTTGATTAGTAAGATAGTAATCGTGTATTGATTTATAATCCACACTAGACACGAAACCTAATAATGGAAACATATTTGCAGTTGCGGGTGTGGTGAGAAGCTATTATATTTTAGCTTAGAGTCGATCTTTAAGATCAATATAGCATAACGATTAGAGTTGAAAAAAAGTGATATAATAAATCATATTTCATATGATAAACTTAGAAAATTATTTATATTTGAACCATGCAGTCGATAATCATTAAAAATTGATAATAAACTCTCAAACAAGAGTTTTCTTTTGCATTTTCTAACATTATTTTCTTCATTGACTTCCATCGAGATTAAATTGAAGCACCATGTAGCTAGTAAATACTTATTAGCGAGTAAAATTATCATATAAGCATCTGATCTAGCATGAACAGTGCAGTTGGTAGTATTCTGATAATAAGTTTTAAAATGGTGGTTTTTCGTAAAACTGTAATTATAATAGTGGTTTTCGAAAATTAATTTAAATATAAAATAATATTTTATTTCCACGTGTACACGGACTTAACGGAAGTTTTAACGGAATAGTGTCAGTGGTGGTTTTTTGATAGCGGAGCTATTATAATATACTCATTTCGCAATTAGTTGTTAAAATGGTGGTTTACTGCAAGACACGGTATTATAATGGTGGTTCCCTACAATTACCCCTAAAAGTAAATATCTGTTAACAAAATTTTGTAATTTGGGGATTGTATAGAAAATATCATCGTCAGGCGATGGAATGGGCTGATGAGATGAGCTAATATCGACTCCCCAAGGTTGTTGCAGGACATTTGTGGTCCCTTTTGTAGAAGTCGAACCTTTGAGAAATACTTTTTTCAGCCCACCGCCATCCCAACGCTTCGAGTACGTCCTAGATACTCAGGTTTTCCGATTGCCTGAGTAAGTATATCATCCGCCCCTGAGAAACAAAATGTCCAGCTGATGCCTCCTTCTTTGTCTCGGCCTACATAAAGATAAATAAATATAATTACAAGTAATATTCTTCTAAAATATCAATCAAATAATCAAATAGACAAAAGAAGACTTACAACTTTTGCAACAATAGTTTCTGCTATCTCGTTCACATAATCACCAGTTTTTATCTGTCTGGCTTTCTTCCATACTTCGTCCCTCTCAACTGTAATGGTCTCTACATCACAGTCATCGTTGGCCTGAAGCTGATCAAATTTCTCTTTTTCAGGAGTTCTTCATCGCGCATATTTCCGCCTCGAAAAGTAGCATGGTAATACTGTTGAGGCATGCTCTTTTGGCAGGTCTCAAGCCCTCCTTTTCAAATTCTTCGCTTCTCCTCCAAGCCACAAACTCCGCCCACTGATCCGGAGTAATGAATTGATAACAAGAGTGGCATCTTCTTCTTTCTTCCGACCCTTGATGTAATCTTTTTAAGGATTGTCTTCAAATTTCTCCACGAGATCCCCACTTGTCTCAGATCTTGATTCTTGTGAGCATCTGATACATCAAATTTTGCCCGTAGATAAAACAAGTAAAAAGAACGAATCATTTCAAACGTATTGCATATATAGTATCAAAATATAAATTGATATGTAAAAGAACATCAATACAAGAATCACTTCAAACATAAAATGTCAAATAATAAAAATCACATTTTTATTATTACCTTCATATCGCTCCACACCAGGTTCTTCAACTCTGCAAGCACATGATTCCAGTTGAGATAAGTAATTAGAACTCGTGTTCTTGCTGCCAAACAAAGTGCACTTTCCAAATTGATTTGTTCGAACCCGTTGGATGTCTTTTTCGGTAAACTCAATTGTCGATAAAGTTTGAGAGGTGCTTCTCTCCTTACAAAATCTAGTCAGATAGGTCGCCCCTCTGACGAGCACGTCGTTGAGTGCTGCAAATTTATCCCTCTCTCCTCCTTAGTATAGTCTAGGCAAGTCAGGGTCGAATCCACAGGGAACGGTGAGAAGTCGTCTTTTATCTACAAAGTAAATAACAAGATTGGGGGTTTAATAGCAAGTGGAAAGAAAACAGAAAACAAACACGCGTGACTACACTAGCGCACTACTACTAAGTTGCTTAACAATTTATGAGATGCCATCAGCTCAGACTTATCCTTATGAACATATGCTTATCATCGGTTACTAAAGATACATGATATAATGTTCACGTAGGTTAAGGTCCTGTCACAGCTTAATAACCTACACATATATTCCAGTCAAGGTCCGTATGATCTTATTACTCGATCTAGTCTAGTCAACCACGAATCCGGTCAAGGTAGCTATCGACTATTCTAGTGTTACTCCTATCATTCACAGTCGCGTACTTCTGATAGTTTAACGATAGATAACAGATTCTACAACTAAGTCTGCGGTGCAAGGCTTTTCTTAATTGTCTAACCTAATTATCATGCAATTGAGAATACTAATACTAAACTTATCATGCAATTAAGAACAAAACCTCAAAACATAATGTTCACAAGTCAAAGTCTAAACTGATAAAGCAAGTTAGCTAGACATGCTTTTATTAAACATCTCAAAGTCTGTATAATAAACAACAATAGTGAAACAAAAAAACTCAGCGTAGGCTGTCAATCTGCGCGTCGGTCCCTTGCTGCGCGTCGCTTTGTCACTGGCTTTAGCTCTTGCGCGTCTCTTCTAACTTGGTTTGGCCGGACGGCCCGTAGGCTGGAGTATGGTGGTCCTCTTGCACATCTTCAAGCTTTGTATTTATATGCAAGCTTCTAGGGTTTCTAAGTTCAAAATAGGAAAGAGATAATCTTTGATTTCCATGTTTATACGTAAAATCTCGCATAAAATATATTCTGCGAGTTGGAGACGTCATCACCGCGTTTGCTGACGTTATCGTCTGTGGTGCGTGACTTCTCTTGCGCGTGAGCGAGCAACTTGTCTTGCGCGCGACCGACTGGCGAGCGACTTAGTTGTGAGTGAGCGACTTTGCGCGCCACTCACTTGTGAGCGACCAAGGTTGCGCACCTGCATTCTGCTCGGACCTTTACAATTCTTTCTTATTTGTTTCTTGCTGCAAAATAAGCTTCTAAACATCTATCTTTAATGCATATTCATCCTTAGCTCATAAAATCTCCTGAAATACAAAACTTCATGATAGACCATGGTATGTTGTTTTAAGTCCTTTACACTGCTTAGATTCTAACATATTTTAGTATAAGATTACGCTTTTGGTGTAGTTTTATATCTCAGGTTTAAAAGAAGAGTTAGAACAAAAGTGTAACAAGAAGGCTGAATCTCGAAACAAAAGACAACAAAGTGACAAAGTGCCAAAGACCAACGAGTGCGCGAGCAGTATGGCGCACGAGTATGGGTCGCGCACAGCAGAGCAGAACGATGACGTCAGCAATCAACGAAATATCTGGAGCGATGACGTCATCACGCGCAAAGAGTATTTCTAAGTCTGTTTTTGTAGATTAGGATATTCTCAAAGCTGATTTTTTTAGAGATAAAGATGATTTCCTACAGATTTTCTTGTCTAAATATTCGTGGAAACCCTAGGAGGCAAGAGTATAAATACAAAGCTTCATGGAAATCATACATATGCTGCGCAGAGGGGAAAAAGCGGCTCAGGGCAGAATTCAGACCTAGCCGTGCGCAAGCTGCCAACGCGAGCCAGACGACGCGTCACTCAGATTTGCTTTGTTACTTTAGTTGTTCAATATTTATTCTTGAGATGTATACATTCAGTATGAGTAGCATGATAATTAGGTTTGGATTCAGATCTATGAATGACATGTTTTGAGGTTTTGTTCTTAATTGCATGATAAGTTTACTATTATTATTCCAAGCTCAATTGCATGATAATTAGGTTAGACAATTAAGCGAAGCCTTGCACCGTAGACTTAGTTGTAGAATCTATTATCTATAGTTAAACTATCAGAAGTACGTGTCTTTGAATGATAGGAGTGACACTAGAATAGTCGATAGCTACCTTGACCGGATTCGTGGTTGACTAGACTAGAATTGAATAATAATATCATACGGACCTTGACCGGAATGTATGTGTAGGTTATTAAGCTGTGACAGGACCTTAACTGGCATGAACTTTATATCATGTATCTTTAGTGACTAATGATGAACATGGAAGTTCATAGTGAAGAATCTGAACCGAGCTCATCTCTTTTATATTTGTTAACATCTTTCGTAACTGCTGTCTGATTGTGGGCTAGTTTCACTCGCGCAACTGTTTTCTTTTCTTTTACTTGCTCATACTCACAAACCCCAATCTGAACTCGAAGCGATCCGAAGAGAAGTACTCAGAGACTTAGAGTTCAGAATGGATGCTGATTTATCGAGGAATGACATGGATGTACATGCGTCACCACAAGTCGCGCACGTACCTGTGCAACCAACGGCGCGACGCACCATTAAGGAGATGTCTATTCCTTAAGCCGTTAACCAACCTTGGTGCATCGTGCTACCCCCGGATGGCCACTTCGAACTACGGACTCAGCTAGTTCACAACATACCCAAGTTTCACGGTGTGGCCAGGAAAACCCATTAAAACACGTAAGAGAGTTCGCGGCCATCTGCGACAACATGAGGAATGGGAACGAGGACCCAGAATTGCTGAAGTTGAGAGCTTTCCCATTCTCATTATGTGATTCAGCTAGACAATGGTTAATGGGGCTAGCACCCGATTCAATAAGGACGTGGCCCGAGTTGCAGGAACGGTTCTTGGATAAGTTCTACCCTGCGGCTAAGGTGTCACTACTCAGAAGAGAGCTAGCCGCGCCGAAGCAGTTGCATGGAGAGCGTTATTAGAATATTACGAGCGGTTCAGGGAACTTGAAGCGAACTGCTACAATCATGGACTCCCGCAAAATGTGCTGATCGAGAACTTCCTCAATGGACTTCTTGAGATGGAACTCAGATTGCTGAATGCCTGCGTAAGAGGCAATGTGAGGAACATGTACCCGGAGGATGTATGGAAGTTGATAGAAGACACCGCGGACCAAGTCAGATATCAAGTGCCTTTAGAGAATAATCACGCTAGATCACTGCATCAAGTAGACGTTATTGGAGAAATCAAAGAGCTTAAGGATATGATGCATAAGTTGATGATGAAGCAGAGCGCCGATACTAGACCATCCGAGTTTTGTCACGCCACAGACCATCTGACAGACGCATGCCCCTCCCTTTTTGAAGAACACGCAGATGTTAACGCTGTAGGAGGGTGGAGTAATGGACAAGCTAGGCAAGGACAGCTTAGGTTCGGTTTAGCTGAGAACGGGTTCAGTTGGAAGAACGAGTAGAACTTCCAAAGACCGCGGACTGATTGGCGCGCGCAACCTAATGCTCCCACTGGCGCACGACCTTACACGCCACCTGCTTCCTACAACCCGCCGCACAAACGCGCTGAAGGGCCAGCGCAATATAACCAGCAGCTGAAGAAAACATTAGAAGATATTGTGGGGCAGCTAGCTGAAATGGTGCGAAGGAACGAAGAGCAGAATGACAAAAGTTTTAAACTGATAGAAAAGTAGCTCACTCAGATTGCCACTACTGTGAACGAATTAAAGGCTAGTGACGGCAGTCTGCCTTCTCAGGTTATTCAGAACTCGAAGGGGAGTGTCATCATGGTTCAGATGGACGCACCACAACTGGACAAAACTAGTGCGCCAGTTGACACGTGCGCCACTGATGGCGCACCAGTGTTCACGCGAGTAGTTCCTGTCGCACCAGAGCAGAATGTGGACATCATGTTGAATAATTTCCAAGCTAGTTTAAAGCTGTGTCTGGCTCCGGACTTACCAGAGAAGCTTGCTGATCCAGGAACCTTCACTATTCCATGCACTATTGGGGACACATTTGCTAGCGAGTGCATGCTTGACCTAGGAGCTTCAGTGAACTTACTACCCTACTCGCTATACTCTGCATCATCTATGGGACCTGTCGAGCCTACTGACATCGGTTTATTACTTGCGGACAACTCACGGACCGAAGCGAAGGGTAAAATTGAAGATGTATTGACACATGTTAGCGGACTCAAGTTTTTCGCAGATTTTTACGTAGTTGACATGGACAAGCCGAATATCGAGTCAAGGGAAACAGTTTTGCTCGGCCGACCATTTATGAGGACCACGCAAGCATGCATTGACGTTGGAAACGGTATTGTGATATTACATGACAAGAAGCGCAAATTCAGAGACAAGGCATCCGGACCTAAAGAGACATATGCTGAGATGTTGCGCGCCAACCAAAAGAAAATACCTATGGCGCGCCAGAATAACACAAAGATGAAGCCTCTGGATAAAAGAAATAGAGAGCGAGGTCGTGAACAATATGACACATGGGAGCAGCATCGGAATGCGGAGAAGGTGCGCAGAATGGTACTGCAGAACAGGGTTGCGCGACTCAAGGACACGCGAGAGTTAACCTGCGCACAGTCTCGCGCATCTGAAGGGCCTAATAAGCGAGATTTCGCATTTTCTGTTTCTCTTTCCTCCGATCATATTAGTTATATTCTATCTGCTGATACTGACTCACTTGAATTTTTGCCATGCAGAAACAATGAAGCTAAGGATCTAGGCAAAAGTTCAAGTGTGGGGGAGGAGATCCGTGCGCTATAAGTGCACAACTTGCGTCGAGCTAACGAAGCTAAACAAAGCACTCGTCGGGAGGTACCCCGACAAACTTAACTTAGTTTTTATTGTCGTGATTTTGTGTGTGTTTAGTTTTTGTTTAGTTTTAGTCTTAGTTTTTAGGTTTAGTTTTAGTTTTGGGCCCAAGTAGTTTTGGGCCATGCATGCATATGGGCTTTTTGTACTATAAATATGTGATATGGGGTTCATTTTGTGTTACATTTCATTTTCAACTTATCTCTCTAAACACAAAACCCCAAAGCCACCGCCACCGCCGCCGCGCCGCCGCCCCTGGGTACCCAGAATCAGAAAATTTTCTGCCAGAACGTAGATCTCCACAAAGGTACTCCACTGTCAAAATTTCAGTTCATTTGGAGAAGATTTAGTGATTCAATTTTGCAGTAGAAGTTATTAGATCTAGATCTGCATAGTGCTCGCGCGTGTTCAGTTGTTTCGTGTTTTGCTTTAGTTCAGTTTGAATGTTTTTGCTCCAGTTCAATTTTGCTCCAGTACCCAGAAACATTCAATTTTGCTCTAGTACCCAGAAACATTCAATTTTGCTCCAGTTCAGTTGTTCCGTGTTTTTGCTGCCTACTATGTCGATCTGCAGAGACTAGTCCGAGAAATTAGATTTTGAAATCAAGTACAGAATGTACAGTAGGTGCGAGGTGCTACCTACAGTTTTTCGTTGATGAGGAGTTCCTCCGTGAGATGGGGATCTATGAGGAAGTGCATGCGGCCTTCACCGCAACTGGATGGGGAGCGTTCATGGAGCTGTCCTCAGATACAGATGTGGAGGATGTACTGGAATTCCTCACATCATATGAGGGACTTACAGATAGGATCCGGTACCGCCACAAGGGCGTGTACTACGAGGCCACGCCATCCCAGTTTGGCGTGGTCATGGGATTTGACAGGATGCCTGGCGCAGCAGTGGATGAGCATACGGATCAGGAGGCCTGGGATGATTGGACTGATGGAAGCAAGCCTATGCGGGTGGACGAAGCCTCGGTACCGAATTCCTAGACCCGAAGATGTTCTATCTTCATAGGCTGATTTCCCACTCTATTCTGGGGCGTTACAATGGATCACAACGCCCGGGACTGCTGGACATGGAGGTCCTCAAGGGTCTTTACTATGGGAAGAAGTTGCGCTACACGCGCCTGCTCACCAACTACTGGGAAGTGGTGAGCATGAAGGGACCATTGTTGTGCGAGGACTGATCACGCACTTCCTGCTTGCGCTGCACATGGAGCCCTGGACAGACGAGCATACCATTGTTCGGGCAGAGTTTTTGACGCGCCAGAAGATGCGTCTGTACAAGGGAATTAGGATTCGCGCGGATGGAACTGCGTATTAGAGCTATCGGCCCGGTTTGGAGAATGTCAGGGCTGTGCCAGAGGTAGTGGCGCAAGAGCCAGTGGTGCCCAGAAGGAGCAGGCGCAGGTCTGAGCGTGCGCGAGCAGAATCTAGCGCACAAGGGAGTGGCGCGCCAGAGCCACAAGTTCAGATTGATGAACGCTGGGTGTTCAACGCCCAGCGAGTTATGGAGTACATGGCGCCACAGGGTGCCAACCTGTACTTGACGCCACCCAGAGGATGGCGTGTTGGAGACCCAATCCCAAAGGAGTATGCGCTGCAGAGTGAAGATCCGATTGAAGATCTCTCCCGGTCCTTTTCAACATCTTTTTCAATATTATTGTGATCGGTGTAATGCACTTATCGGTGGCTGACTATTTGAACTGTTTGTCTTAAAACACATCTATTTTGACTTGGTATTATGTTTTGAACGGTGTTTTAATTTCAATCGGTGTTTGACTTAATCGGTGGTTGACTATTTTCTAAACTGTTTTACTCATGTTTATATCCGGTGCGAATTGTCACATGCATGCATTACTTCTGCCTTCTTTACTACTTGTGCATAACGTGAGGACACGTTTTTGTTTAAGTGTGGGGGGTAGTAGTACATCTATCTTAGGAAAGTTTAGTTAAATTTTTAGTTTTTTTAGTTTAGACTATCTGAATGTGACATCTCAAGAGGTAATTGTGCGCGAAAAACATTGGCGTGCGCGACCTACATGCGTTACTCGCGCGTCTGCGTAATTTGTGCATATATGACATATTCTGAATTTTTGTTAATTTTTTCGAATTTTGTGTGTTCTCTTGAGTGGAATAAAGAGGGATGTGGAGCTGATAGAAACGTCCTAGAGAAGCAGTCGACCGAACCAAACTTGAGGAGCGGTTGTATGGTTATGAGTATTCGTGGAGGTTGGTACTTCGCGGTCAAAGGATAAAGAGCAAGCTCAGTCACGCAGATGCCGAAGGCGAAACCCTAATGGCGTGACGAGACGGGAAAACAGACCGTCTTCGCTGAAGTTAGTTGCTCAGGAAAGGGTGCGCGGTTGCAAACACGCGGCCTGACTTGCGCGCAACTGGTCAGAAGCGAGAGCGGGGCGCGGTTCCATAGCTGCTATCCGAAGGCCATGATTGGAAACCGTTCTAGGGAAGAATGATAGCCGGACCAGAAAGATTCAATTCAAAGTTAAAGCTCAAAAGGCCGAAACAATGAAAAGAATAAATCGTGCAACGAAGTGTATATCAAACTGTCCGAGAAAAAAAAAGTGAAGCGTCAAAGACGTAAAGCTCAGAAACCCTAAGGATGCGAATCAATCACGTATCAGAGAAAGCGAACATGAATAACCAACAATTGCGAATCAAGAAGAATTCGGTGACCGGTGCTTAAACAGGACTATCTCCCAATCATCCGAATTGGTATGCATTCCACAAGAGAGGTAAAACAAGGTTTGAATAATTACTTAAATCAGTTTTGTGTTGTATAGTCACAGTTGCGCAGGCTATGTGAGTGGCGCAGGCATGTGGCGCAGTAAGTCCAACATTCACGCGTACATTACACAAGAGGTAAGGAAGCCGGATTGTTCAGGGACGAACAAGAGTAAGTGTGGGGGATTTGATAGAGCACTTTTGTATGCTGTTTTAAGTCCTTTACACTGCTTAGATTCTAACATATTTTAGTATAAGATTACGCTTTTGGTGTAGTTTTATATCTCAGGTTTAAAAGAAGAGTTAGAACAAAAGTGTAACAAGAAGGCTGAATCTCGGAACAAAAGACAACAAAGTGACAAAGAGCCAAAGACCAACGAGCGCGCGAGTAGTATGGCGCGCGAGTATGGGTCGCGCACAGCAGAGCAGAACGATGACGTCATCAATCAACGAAATATCCGGATCAAGATATTCTCAAAGCTGATTTTTTAGAGATAAAGATGATTTCCTACATATTTTCTTGCCTAAATATTCGTGAAAACCCTAGGAGGCAAGAGTATAAATACAAAGCTTCATGGAAATCATACATATGCTGCGCAAGCTGCTGACCGCGAGCCAGACGACGCGTCACTTAGATTTGCTTTGTTACTTTAGTTGTTCAATATTTATTCTTGAGATGTATACATTCAGTATGAGTAGCTAATTTACTGAACTCGGTTTGGATTCAGATCTATGAATGACATGTTTTGAGGTTTTGTTCTTAATTGCATGATAAGTTTAGTATTATTATTCCAAGCTCAATTGCATGATAATTAGGTTAGACAATTAAGCGAAGCCCTGCACCGCAGACTTAGTTGTAGAATCTATTATCTATAGTTAAACTATTAGAAGTACGTGATTGTGAATGATAGGAGTGACACTAGAATAGTTGATAGCTACCTTGACCGGATTCATGGTTGACTAGACTAGAATTGAATAATAATATCATACGGACCTTGACTGGAATGTATGTGTAGGTTATTAAGCTGTGACAGGACCTTAACTGGCGTGAACTTTATATCATGTATCTTTAGAGATCAATGATGAACATGGAAATTCATAGTGAAGAATCTGAACCGAGCTCATCTCTTTTATATTTGTTAACATCTTTCGTAACTGCTGTCTGATTGTGCGCCAGTTTCACTTGCGCAACTGTTTTCTTTTCTTTTACTTGCTCATACTCACAAACCCCAATCTTTAGTTGTAGATAAAAGAAGATTTCTCACCGTTCCTTGTGGATTTGACCCCAGCTTACCAATACTATACTAGTAGGAGAGTCGGGACAAATTTGCAGCACTCAACGACGTGCTCGTCACTACACCAAAAGCGTAATCTTATACGAGAAAATATACAAACAAGCATAGTGTAAAGGACATAAAATATCATATGAAAGTGCCTTATCACCCTCCTTCCTCTCTTAGCAGGCGCTGCAAAGGTGATATTTAATAACCCTTATCTATATAGGCGCTGTTAAAAGCTTATTTTTAACAGCACTTGAAAATAAGCGTCGTTAACTGTTCTTACTACAGCCGCTTTTAAATTACAGCGCTTATAGGAAAAGATTTATATATTACAGCACTTACAGGAAAAGCGATGTTATATATTCGATTTTAATAACACATGTTTTTCTAGGCGCTGTTAAATTATTTATCGTCGATTCAATTTTTTAGGTTTTTACCCGATTTGATTTTTTATGTATCATAACCTCATGTCGTCTACCTCCGAACATCAATTATTCTCAACCTAGTAAGTCATCTTTTTCCGTCTTGTTTAGAAGAAATAATTTTCTTGTATATTTGTGCGAATTATTTATTTAGGTGCGCTTATCAATATCCATAATTTAATCGTTTTGTTTGTCTTATTTTTCTTTCTGTAGGTATTTGAATTTCGGATGTTTGATTGGTTAGTGATTGGTTAGACAAAATGGATCGAAGTTGGATGTGCTTATACATAATAAGCGCTGTTATAAATGATATATGACAACACTTATGCATATAAACGCTGTCTAAAGTACTATAAATTACAACGCTTTTTATATATAAGCGCTGTAAAAGATCTTGAAATTCGATTTTCATTCGCTTACAAGAGAGCTACATACACTGCTCGCTTTTCATTTGATTGATCCATGATTGTCACTGGTGCCTGGTCAGCAAGGTCTTACGACAAAGGAGTATCAAAATCTAGTATACTCTGATCGTGTGAAGGATTGGGGTGTTGAGAAGGATTCGGCTTTGATTTTGATGCTTGGTCTTATGCTATCTTTGAACGTTACCTAGCTTACATTCAGCAACCTATAAACCATCAAAATGAGCATCAATAAGCGTGAACATAAATAAAAATACAAGAATAGCACACAAAGCAAGCAATCGCAATCAAGCAAATAAAAGAAAAAAACAAAGCGAAGTAAACAACCAAAAGTAATACTAAACAAAAAACAAGTCTAGTGGTTCTTCCCAATAGCGACCCCATTTTGACATTGTTAATTTTGCGTAAGTATAAAATACCAATTTAAATCACGTTGTTGTCAAATAAATTTTATTTATTAGGGTGACTTAGGGTCGGTCCAAGAGAAAAAACTCAAATTACATTATGCTACTTCATACTACTTACGTTATTCTATGGGAAATGACTTTTTGTCCTCTAATAATGAAGTATCTTTTTTAAGTAATAAAGACGAGATTAAGATGAGTTATTTGGAATTGAATAATAAGCTTTCGGTTTATCTTGAAACAAGTATTCCCACCTCAACCCTAGGTCATGTGATATCAACACAAAGTACGTATCACTCAAGACTTCTTCAAACCGTATTACTCAATACATGGTATTAATCTAGAGCGGATGGTGAAAGCATCAAATTATGTCATAAAATAACTAGAGAAGAAACAATAAATGAAGCGAAACATGGACAAGTATATAACATATTTATCTAGAGTAATGCTCTTTTGAGACCCTTACTATTGGGTGAGACCCTGAGACCCCATCATGACCGTTGATTGGGTTTGCTTTTGGAGTCCAGATTGTGCCACGTGGATGTGAGAGAAATTCAAAATCCGAAATCCGAGGTGAGAGAAATTGCTGCTTTTGTTCTCTCACCTCCACGTGGCACAATCTGGACCTCAAAAGCAAACCCAATTAACGGCCATGATGGGGTCTTAGGGTTTCACCCAACAGTAAGGGTCCCAAAAGAGCATTACTCTATTTATCTATACATCAACCATTCAATGAACCATAAACTTCCAAACATCAATTTTATTTATAAAATAACAAATTAAAACATTCAAAATAAGAATGCTTTGTTGTTCGGTGTAATATTGTTCTTTTTATTATAAATTATATGGGATTGTACATCTTCAAGTAATTTCTACACATTTTTTTCTATCAAAGAAATTTCCATTTCAAACAATCGTTGTTCTAAACTTCGAAATCGCCTCTTGACGACTTACTACAACAATACCTCCGTCCAGCTCTTTGACATGTACACGACTGAACCAATCAACGCATCCATTCGGATGAAGCATGTCGACATGACGGACCGATCAAAGCATCCATGGCTGGACCAATCAAAGGACTCAATTCATCCACCAAAGCATCAAAGACCAATGAAAATTCCCAAAGCAAGGTGTGGTCGCTAGGACTAGAACCTATGACATGGGGTATTTATGAAAATACCTCAACCAACTGCCACCACCCAGTTTGTAATATTGTTCATGAATCTTACATGAACAAATAGTGAACTATTATATTTCAAAAATATGAAACCAAAAAATTTGATAATTACCGATTACAATTTAATACATAACCCAAAAATCCTCAAAATTGTGCATAATTGTCGTAAAATTTTATAGCACTGTTAAGATTGTTAAAATGTTGTCAATTCTTTACACATATAATCAGTTTCTCCAATATAATTATAGTTTCAGAGTAACTCTTGTAAGTCTTAGATTTCTATCACCTAAAAACATAAAAACGAAACAGTTGAAAAATTATTCATTAATTGCACAATTATAGTTCAACTGATTGAAAGGAAACCTCAATAAAATACAAAAAGATATGGTTGTTTGATAATTAATATGATATGGTTCGTCAATCAAACTATATTTTTTTGAACCAAAAATCTGACACATGAAAAATAAAAGTATGGTTCATCAAAAGGAAAAAGTTATTTAAAATAAGGAAAATGATTTGAATTTTTTAACAACATTACTTGATTAATTCGAACTAATAGTCACAAGCTGTCAATATAAATTTAGCATTAGGATAAATTCCAGAAAATCACCCATATAATGGGCTTAATTACAGAAAACCACCACTCAAATATGAATTTACAGAAAAACACCTCTATAAACTGTTACAATAAAAAGAGTTTTGTGACATATAACATGCATAAAATGTGTGTTGATTACCTAAAGCATATGCAACGCTTTCTACAACATGATTGAATGTCACAAAAAGTCACACTTTATGTCACAAACACAAACTGATCAAGTAGCAAAATATCGAAGCAACCAAGCTTAAGCAACATCCACTTATGCAACGATAGTCCGTTGCACGGTGTTTAAGTCACATTTTTTACCTTCGACCGCACATTTCCCTGTGTCGCATAATGGATAAAATGGTGTAGTGATGGCTAGCTCATGTATACCTATGTGCTTATACCACGCATTATAAGTCATCAAACGATCCTAACCATTCGTAACTAAAATGAAGAAAAAAATCAAGTGTTGAGAAAAAGAAAAACATGTATACAATCTGCAATTTTTTTTATTAAAATCAATGCAACAACATGATAATTTATTACACACCTGTAAAACGAAAGAATAGTCAAGCTTTACCCTACAAACTTGCAATATATACTTCAGTGCATAATTAAAATAACTTTTCCAACCGATTATACATATTAAAACATTCAATTTTGTCTTCAATCCTGAGTATTTTTATGCATGCATAATGCATGCAGTTATAAAAATTATATTTTTTCGGCCTAGCGACGAGTGACTGAGATGGCACCATTAGGGGACCTTGCATCCCTAATCTGCTTCTCCTGGGACAACAATTTTGCAAGCCTGCATCAGATCAGAAATGGCGTGATGAGATGCTTAAAAAGGATATAAATAAATCAGCAAAAGAGTATTGTATAGTAAAAAGTGTCAACTTTGAATGATCACCTAATAAGAGCTTCTTTATTACTTTCACGAGGTATTGCAGGCTGGCAGACACCAGTGTTTAAGTTAACTCTAGCAACAGGACTTTCCAGCAGTGAGATGCCTATTTTCTCTAAATCATGTAAATTTTCATCAGTGGCTGCATCCACCGAAGACAGTATTCCAGTCAAAGTGTCATCCTGCATGTAAAAGAGTATTACGAATTTACCATTTTAAGGTTGAAGTTCAATGCCAAATTAAATTATCCGTTCTGCATGTAATCGTTTGAATGTTCATACCTGAATACGAAGATAATTTTGTTCAGAATGGAGAGCTTGGAAGACAGTGGATAAATGTAAATCAACCATATCAGCACTAGCATGAGTGAAAACATCTATTAAGGGATTTCCTCCTCCAGTGGTCAGCCAGTTTAGTAAACCCCATTTTGCAGCTTGCATTGCACCGTATTTTTGCTCATTCTTGGCTGTTCCAGTCCCAAGTGAGATGACCAGAAATCGGCCGTAGTCCATAGGTTTTATTGGAAGAAAATTTGGATTTTTTCCAGTTATCTCTTTTGTGACTTCCCCTATACCTAGCAAGGCCTGCATATATATAACATTACATATGTAAATCATGATCAAGTTACTTAGAAAAAATCTTAAATTAGCTAGAAATGATCATTAAAATGTCTATTCTTACAGGATTATTCGCAGCCACACCTCCATCGATCAGGTTGAATTCCCTAACACTTCCCGTATGTCCTCCATGGTAAAATAATGGGCAGGAAGGTAAGTTGGTGCGGCTGAAGTTGATATGCATATGTCTGAGAGTAGTGCATCCATGTTTGGTTGCCGTTTTACCTGTGTTTGATTGACAAGTTTATAAAAAAAGCCATAAGTTGGATTTTTCAGATGATGTGTGTATTTATTTGTATGTAAACACAAACCTCAAAGGATGAAAACACCACGGGTTGGAGCCTTTTGATGTCAAAAGTGGGAATTACTATATTAGTCAAAGTCTGATGAAGCCTTATTTCTCCAAGCTTATCTTTCACAATTTGATGGAGATACTTGCCATCATATTTAGGGCCTGCTAATGCCTTATAAATAGATGAAGCATAACCAAGTCCAAAATAGTTCTGAGGGAAGATTTTAGGACAGTGTTCAAGGTAGAAGTCGGTAATGTCCTTGGCTGAAAACAACGGACGATTATCCTCATTTGGAGCTGTCAACATGGCAGTAACGAGCCCTCCTGTGCTCGTTCCTGCAATGACGTCAAAATAATCTGCAAGCCTGGCTCGGTCACCATCAAGCTTCTGCAAAACATTTGTTGACATCAGATATTTTCATAGAAACAAATGCTCTAGTGGTGTAAATACAGGTGCACCCTCAGGTTAAATACCAGCATGTATATACGGTGGATAATTAATATTATGTATGTTCTTAATTGAATAATTAATGGTGTATATCCTTCATGTGATAACTCAAACTATAAGAAAGGAACTCAGCCAATGACTGAAGGATGTATATATTTATCACACATGACTCATGATCAAATTCAGAATAAGTCTTGTATATATACCCGGAGTTCTGACTCAAGAAAGCTCAGGATGGTCCCTGGAATGATTCCTCTGATGCCACCTCCATCAATGCTTAAAACCGTGATAAGGTTTCCGTAAGTTTGGGGTTGAAGACGAGGGGATACTACTATTTCAGCCATTGGTAATGGACTAACAGGTGGCCGGGATGATCTGGTAATCACAAACTCTCTCAACTATTGTTTCTCAACGAAGAGTGTGGATGTTTTTTGGAGTTGGATTAAATGCTTTGGGAAAGAATAGAGAGATTGGAATTGCGATTAGATTTTGTTGTAATCTTCAACTTTTAAATTAGGGTATTTATAGAGATTCTTTAAGCTCCATCTTCTCAGGTATATAGCGAGGTAAGCACCTCTACTTTGACCATTTCCACTGCCTTATCTCAATGCATGGAAATTTCAGATTTGGTGAGAAAGAAACGATGGATTTGTAGACACGGCGTGTTCATTTCAAGTTTTCAACACTCTATATATTAAAGCATGAGCTTTTGAAACGGTCATTTTTAACTTGAGAGTTAAAAATGAGCTTTGGAATGTTTTTTTTACATTATGCCTGCTGATTTTGTCTATAAGAAAGTTGCTGGATCTGTTTTATATGACTTGAAAACTAGGCAAAAAAACTTAATACAATTTGACTCAACAAGGCTTACTTGCCCTAATTGACTCAATTGACTCATTCCGATTAAACACTTCTGATTTCATTAGTAATGAACGGATTAACATGTGATAAGGTTGTACGTAGGTGATACTCACATTAATTTGTAGAACAAGGAGAATTGTAGTTGAGAATATTGCACATGAAAGATCATTAGGTGAAATAGTGTGATAAGTTATACTGCATTAACTAACTCTAGGGTTTGCAAATGATGGTTAATATATCTTACTAGGTTTTCCCGATCAATTGTCGATTAAAGTTTTCCCATTTTTTATTCAGTTCCAACTAATCATATGTCACATTGGTGTCATCCCACTACAATCGAGTAGACAATGAATTCATCGAATTTTTTTATTAAATTAGGCGGCGCTAACAAAATAGAAAAGATATCTAATGTATGAAACTCTCGACTTAAAAGATAACTTTCAAACTAAATTTGATCGAAACACTTGATGCACAAATCATTTTTGCAACTTCTAAAGTATTAAAATAAAAAAACATGGTCCCTAATACTAATTTGATATCAATTCATTGCATTCAAATCAGGGTTGTTGAATTTAGCCCTATGACTTTTTATCACTTAAGAAATATCAAAACACATGCCATTTGGCTGCTGTTTGACACTTTTCGTTAGTTTTTTGGGGACTCAGATATTATGCTACAACAACATTTTACTTTGTTGTTGGAAGTTCAGACAAAACTATATAGGATTATAATAAAAAACATGGCCCCTTAAAAATAATTTGATATCAATTCATTGCATTCAAATTAGGGTTGCTGAATTTAGCCCTAATGGCATTTTATCACTTAAGAAATATCAAAACACATGCCTTTTGGCTGGTGCTTGACACCTTTTTGTTGGTTATTTGGGGATTCAGATACAATGCTATAACAACATTTTACAGTGTTGGTGGAAAAGGGTTCATATAAAATTAGGTAAAGTTTGGACAAAATTAAGTAGGATTATTGTAAAAAAAGGTCGAAAAGATGTTGTTTTTATGTTTGTAGCAAATAATTGAGTTGTAGGAATCTTGGTCCGTTATATGACATGTGGAAAATGTGTCTTTTTACATGTAAATTTGGAGTTCATTTGTTTATTGTAGCATATTTCCTCCTCTATATATGTAATACTCATATCACGTTATTAATGCACAGTACCTGTGCCAATAGGTCTCGGGTTCGAGTCATGGGGTAGGAGTGAATTCCGATAATTCCTTTTAAAAAAAAGAAAAAAAATGCACAGTAATACATGTGCTTATTTTTATTTTTTTTTATTTTTTGTGCCTATTTATTCTCATTTTTCATATTTTGATATTTTTATAAGAGATTTATTTGGGATGTGATCATTTCAATAATAACTGCTTAGAGTGTTTTGTGGAGATATAATAGAAAGTGTATTTATGGAATAGAATAGTGGCTTCATTTTGTAACCGACAACTGAGCACTTCCAGCTTTATATAGTAGAAATATAAAGTCGAAATGAGCGAATTGAAGGTTTTTTTGAAGCTACGATTCACTTTTCTATTTATAATTGACTACATAAACATATTTTTTATAATTATTTTTAATTAATAAATTTGGTTGCATGTTAATCGAACAAATTGACATTGTTTAAACTTGAAAAATAGGTAATAAATTTACATATCATCGTTTTGAAGATGATTGAAGTTGCGTAGGCATGCTTGCATTCCAGTTGATGCCATTGCCTTGATGCTATCCTAAAGCTACTATATCGTCAGTAAAAGATAGCTACAAATCGAAATATCATTAAATATTTAAATGCTCCTAAAGCTGGAAGATTGGATTTCTAAACCTAGTAGACTTAAATATTTCACTATCTGCCATTAATAACCACGTGTGGTGGCCATGATAAGAGGCTGCTGGCCAGTCCTTAACGAAGCGTATTCATTTTAAAAATTTCATGGACCACCAGCGTATACTTTTTTTTCAATTTTGTTTTTGACAGAAAATCGAGACATCTTTGTTTGGACTTATTCTTTCCACTCAGAATAAAAAACTCGACGGTGTACGCTTCACACCTATTGTGCTTGAATAATCATTTTAACTATTGTGTTCATTGTGTTTTGCATGCAAACTATACATAAATATTGTAATTCACTGTATAATATAACTAGAGTAAGGATCATGTGAAAAGCAACTTTTGGTTATAAAATATAAACAGATTTCGATCATTAAATAATCAGATCGGACGGCTATTGATTTGGGGGTCGAAATATAATTAATTGAAACAATAAATACGAGATTTTGATTTCAAAAATTCAGGAAGGGTAGATTAGTCATAAAAAACCAAAAATCAATCGGTTTTGAAATTGCTAAAATTTAAACGTTTTGAGATCCCTAAAATCATGGTTTTAGATTCAATTTTGATTCAATTTGAGCATTGATTTCACAAATCGACGAAACCAAAAATCCAGATCCGAGCCAAGGTGTGAACACCCCAAACCATCATTAGCTCACTCTCATTAGGCGATTTTGAAACCCTACATTGCTTTTGGAACCTCAAGTCGGTAACGTTGGGTTTGTGTATCGATTGGTTACATGTCATGTAGATTTTCAAAGTCTTTTATGTTTGCAGGTCGCGACATCGCCGCGATAATAATTCCAATAAGACTTGGGTAGAAATATGGTAAGTCGCTTACTATTTCAGTTTATTAGCACTCGTTTACGCATGATTCAGTATTTGACCACAATGATTCATGAATCATATTGCAGCAAATCATGAATCATGCGTAGAATCATGTTTCAGATTCTGTACTTAAATATTTTGCGAATAAATATTATCACTCGTTGATTATTAATTGTTTTTATGTGTTGCAACAGAATGTAGGAGCAAGAGTAGAAGGGGGAGACAAACGTTTACTGAAAAAACGAGTTGACATCGTTGTAATATCACTTGTTAGAGCTATAAGAGATACATATTTTGATGAAATAGTGAATTAAAAGTGCATATGATTCATCATTTGTTGTTATATGATTCATTAACTGTTATAAATAATGTTACCTATAATATGAAACCCATGATTCATTATTTGCTATGTTATGATTCATGAATCAAAGGTGTACAATGTATGGATCATACGAAAAAATATTATTAATATGAAAACAGACCCGTGTAAATACGTAAAAACTGAAATAAATCTATTGGAACATCAATGGTAACAAAAACAGATAAGAAACTAAACTTTGCAATTATAAGACATCTATGATTCATGATTTGCTATAATATGATTCATGAATCAAATATAGTCAAATAATGAACATATACTAAAATATTACATAACATACGACGAGTGCAGTGACTTTTATAATCAGACTTTTATAATTAATTAATTAATTCTGATGAAGTGAAAGTCGTTGATAATATGATGAAGGGGAAGTCATTGATAATCAGACTTTCCTAATTAATTAATTAATTAATAGATTTGAATGTTTGTTACCAAAATAAGGGATTGAATCTAATTAGTATATTTGTAAAATATATTATAAAGTATATTTCCATTATTGCCCTTTTATCATTAAATATATTAATTAATATGATTTTATTGTAACCGTTAGATGTAATTAAATGGACGGTCTAGATTTGTTTGCATTTATAACCAAACTACCACTTTTCATTTGATCCATTCTCATATAACTAAATGCAAATATGTCAAATAAATGAACATTGTATAAAAAATCTCCCTATATTTATAACACAAGACCTGCTATTGACGGTTATATCTTGAAGCCACAAATTCTTCAAAAAATGTCCTTTCAGATAAAATTAAATAAAGGGAAATAACTGAAAAACAAAAACAAAAAACAAAAACAATCAAATCGGCACGGCTAAAATCATATCACACCATTCACACTCTCCTCACTTTTTGGTCGCCCCTTACTCCAGTTAAAATCCTGTGTGGTACGCGTTCGCTGGTATGCTCTTTTCGCTTTCGTTTTCATATTGTTAAATCAATTTAATACATCTTTCGGAAGTTAGTTGTCTAAGAATTTAATTTTTAAGAAATAAATATTGACGATGATGTCGAGTGGAGATCAAATCTTGACTGCAGATAAGGTAGAGGATTTTTGTACTACAAAAAAGTTTTGAATCTTTCCTGCAACTTCTCCCTTTTTGAGAGAATCGATTATGAGGTTTATTAGGTTTCTATAGCTGCAAGTTTTTTCTATTATGGAGTTTTGAATTTAGATTGTTTTTGAAAATCACAGAACACACAGAATACGTAATGATCTGTAATTAAGATCAAATTAAAGCTAAACGACTTTCAAGAATTATACTGAGTTTAGTACTTTGAACTAGATGACACATCAATCATTTTACGAGGAAGCCGGCTGATGAGCACGTCGTTGAGTGCTGCAAATTTGTCCCGGCTCTCCTACTAGTATAGTCTTGGTAAGCTGGGGTCGAATCCACAGGGAACGGTGAGAAATCCTCTTTATCCTACAATATAAAGTTGGGGTTTGTGAGTGAAAACAAGTAAAGGAAAAGAACTGTTGCGCAAGTAGAACTGGCGCACAATCAGAGAGTAGTCACGCAAGAAGTTAATAAATATGCAAGAGATGAGCTCGGTTCAGATTTTTCACTATGAATTTCCATGTTTATCATTGGTCACTAAAGATACATGATATAAAGTTCATGCCAGTTAAGGTCCTGTCACAACTTAATTACCTACACATACATTCCGGTCAAGGTCCGTATGATATTATTATTCAATTCTAGTCTAGTCAACCACGAATCCGATCAAGGTAGCTATCGACTATTCTAGTGTCACTCCTATCATTCACAGTCACGTACTTCTGATAGTTTAACTATAGATAATAGATTCTACAACTAAGTCTGCGGTGCAAGGCTTCGCTTAATTGTCTAACCTAATTATCATGCAATTAAGCTTGGAATAATAATACTAAACTTATCATGCAATTAAGAACAGAACCTCAAAACATGTCATTCATAGATATGAATCCAAACCGAATTCAGTAAGTTAGCTACTCATACTGAACGTATACATCTCAAACATAAATAATGAACAGCTATAATGACAAAACAAATCTGAGTGACGCGTCGTCTGGCTTGCGTCGGCAGCTTGCGCGCACGGCCAAGTCTGAATTCTGCTCTGAGCCGTTTGGTCCCCTCTGCGCAGCATATCAGTGATTTCCATGAAACATTGTATTTATAGTCTTGCCTCCTAGGGTTTCCACGAATTATTAGGGAAGAAAATCTGTAGGAAATCATCTTTATCTCTAAAAATCAGCTTAGGGAATATTTGATCTCCAAAAACCAAACTTAGAAATATTCTTTGCGCGTGATGACGTCATCATTCCGGATATGTCGCTGTTTTGCTGACGTCATCGTTTTGCTCTGCTGTGCGCGACCCACACTCGCGCGCCATACTGCTCGCGCGCTAGTGGTCTTTTGCTCTTGTTGTCACGTTGTTGTCTTTTGCTCCGAGATTAAGCCTTCTTATTGCACTTTTGTTCCAACTCTCCTTTTAAACCTGAGGTACAAAACTACACCAAAAGCGTAATCTTATACTTAAATATGTTAGAATCTAAGCAGTGTAAAGGACTTAAAGTAGCATACTTAAAATAGCATACAAAAGTGCTCTATCACCGGCAGAAGTCGGAGGAAAACCTCGGAGCGTTAGGAGTTCACCCAAGAATCCACTATGAAATTAAGATCAAAGGTGAAAATAAAAAGTTAAATAAGTTAATGTAAAACTGAGTATTCTATCAAACAACAGCTATCAAGATTAACACGGAAAACAAAGAAACTTCACTTAACAGGAAGTGCCGTCGACGTGGCCGGAAACAGACACGGCTTTGGTAGTCCTTCAGCACACAAGAGAACGAACTGCTTCAATCCGCTACCAAGCCCTTCAATTCGATCTCCGACGAACTCAACGAACTCAGCAATCGAACACCTTCAAATTCGCACACACTTGATCTTGAATCACTAGCTTTTGTCAATAACCCCAAATCAGTTTTGCGCTTGATGAATCGATGACCTACACTGAAGGTGAAGCCTGGCTTTTAACTTGTATAGAAACGCAGCATTTTTGCACTCCTTTAACATATAACATATATTCTACTAACACCTGCAGACACTAGTTACAATCTATATAACACATATTTACAATATAATCTCTACAAATGCCCACTTAAACCCATTTGTAACCTTATCACTAACATAGTGGAAACTTAGGCTAACTGACCTTCATCCGCTCACCCACATATCATATTCCTTCATCTATATGGTTGAGGCCTGCACACTCGACAAGCATAGGATCTTCTCAGCAAACTATCCAACTCTTTTCACCTGCAATGAATCTCTACAGAAACAGAACTTGGAAACCGGAACAATCTTTATTCCAAAGTTAGCAGGGTACTAGTGCCATTTATCTTTTCTACAAAAATTTCTTTTGACTCAACTAAGTCCAAATAAAATGAAATCTTACATCTGTATGCTAAGACCTTTCATGATACACAGGATCTTTACATAGACATAAGGCACTCTTAGAATGCATATGCAAAACAGGCACATAACTCTTACCCTAAATTTCTAACAACAAACCCTTCAACCAAATGACCTCCTTTAAAGCCTCAGTGGCGGCAATATACTCACCCTCAGTAGAGGAGAGTGCCACTATGGACAGGAGCTCGGATATCCAAGAGATACAAGTCCCAGCCCATGTAAAATAAAAGGCAGTTGTAGATTTTCTGTTGTCTTTATTAGACGCATAATTACTTTTGGATTTTCTGTTGTCTTTATTAGGTTTTTGGGTTCTATGAAATCGGATTCTTTGAAATTTAATTAGTTTTGGATTTCTTCAAATTTAATTAGGTAACTGCTCAAATCAATTGTTTATTTCATGACTAATTTTCCCTTGATGATATATAGACAAAATTCAAGTATTGTTCTACTTTTAATTACAAGTTTATAAGATAATAGTTTGATTTATAAAAATATATCAGTTTATTTAGCTCATGATAAAACTATTTAAAAAAAATTATATAACATTAAAATGCACAGGTTTGACTGTGGTGCTGAGTACTAGTATTCATTTAAAATTTAAATGGTGTATGATTTAGGGGTGCAAATGAACCGATAAACTCGCGAACAATTCATGAACGTACTTAGTCAAAACTCGGTCAAAGCGCGTTCTTTAATAAACAAGCCGAGCTCGAACATATTTTACAAGCTTGTTTATTAAACAAGTCAAGCTTGAACAAAGTAGTATTCGACTCGTTCAGCTCGCGAACAACTCAATTAAGAGCTCGATTAAAAATTTAATTATATATTCAAATTAAATTTTATTATATGTTAATTAATAGTCATTCAAAAACACTGCTAATATTAGTAACAACGGAGAATTGTCCCACATCGGATGGTATTCAAAGAAAGAAGGAGAAACTCGCATA
The DNA here is from genome assembly GCA_006409495.1 of Sedum album. Classification (NCBI taxonomy): domain Eukaryota; kingdom Viridiplantae; phylum Streptophyta; class Magnoliopsida; order Saxifragales; family Crassulaceae; genus Sedum; species Sedum album. The sequence continues at coordinate 37,041 of QZGG01000537.1, forward strand.
TAAATAAGTTGAAATAGCTACAATTGTTCTCAAAAATACATGGGTTGGGTCAATTGGTCGAACACAAAGTTCTAGGTTAAATGAACACTCAGCGAGCTCAAGCTTTGTTTTGAGCTCAAGAACCGAGCTCGAGCATTCCAAAATGTTGCCGAGCTGAGCTCGAGCTTGAAGATACTCGGCCTGACTCGGCTAGTTCGCAGTCCTAGATGTATCTGTTTTAATTGTGAGTGTTGTTTACTTGCGACCTGAAGCACACGTGCATTTTATCCTCCTAACTATTTGCACTTTTGAATTAACTATAAGGTTTTTACCTGAAAATCACCCTCTCAATAGCTCAATCTTAACGAAATCACCCCTTCAATTTCTGATACAACGACCCTTCAATTCAAAAATCGTTGAATTGTGAAAACCCACCACTGGGTACTAAGTCAACAATCAATTTTGACAAATGACGCCGGAATCGGCGATGGGGTGTCACGATTAAATGAGTTTTGAATTGAATTGTGATTATGTCAAAAAAATTGAAGGGTTGTTTCGTTAAAATTGAGCTTTAGAGAGGGTGATTTTCGACAAAAAATCCTTAACTATATACACATTCGAATGTGCATTTGTGCATTCGCAAGACGATACAAAATATGTGCACAAAACTACGTCGTTCTAGAAAAAGATTAAGACAACAAAGTAGGGTCATAAAAATGTCTAAATGATGTCGTTTTGATACTCACGGCAAATAACAACACTGCACAGGATTCAGATCCAACAAAGAGTTTCTACTATATTAATAAAGCAACTCGTCCTCATTTGAATTTTTTCGAGGATAAAGTCCTGCGTTGTGGTGACCTAGAGAATTTTGGTGGCATGTGTTCTGGGACAGCTAGGCTTATAACGCCTTGGATCGGACGCCTCGGTCGGGTCATTACATCTCGAACACCAATATTTGTCAAGCCACGCACCTCTTCGCTCACGCATTGATGTCAGTTGAATTCATAGACAACTCCAACTTCACTAGGGTTAAGACCCTTGTGGAATTTTACTATCTAATGCACTTGATGGCTCTCGCTTAATTAGAAAAGTTGCAATGTTAACTGCCTCTACCCAAAACATATTTAGTAAACCACATTTTAGCCTCATACATCTTGCATGCTCATTCAGCGTCCGGTTCAATCGCTCATCCAAGCCATTCTGCCAAGGAGTTCCTCCCATTATTTTCTCCAAGGAAACTTCATTCACAGCACAATAATCTTTGAACTCTTTGAGTTCATACTCACCACCATTGTCTGACTATAGACATTTCACCTTTAGACCTGCTTTGATCTCTACCTGCGATTTCCACTTCTTGAAAGTGTCAAAGACATTAGATTTACTTTCATAAAATAAACTCATACCTTATCTGTGGAGTCATCTATAAACATTATGTAATCTGACGCTCCATTATATGATGCTACTGGTGCTATACCACATAAGTAAGCATGCACCAACTCCGACTTCTGCTTTCTTAAGGATTTACCGCTTTGAGAAATTGAGTTGCTTCTGCTTCCCAAATGTGCAGTCTTTACAAACTGTGATTCAACAAATTTAGCCCTGGTAAGTAAAGCACTTTCATGCCCTATTCACTCAATTATAATAGAGGAAACATTTGCAAGCTTTTTCTGTGTCTCTTCAAGCTTCTTCCTCATTTCATTAAGCTCCTTTAGTAGCTCCTAAGCGTCTCCATTGTTGAACTGCTTGGACCCAAATTATTTGCCGGATATATATTCTGTTGACAAAAAGATGGTTGGTACGGTGGAGGTTGACTGTTCCAGTCCTGTCTATATTGTCCAGTCCACGGCGGCCTAGGTTCCGTATAATGCTGCAATATTTCCTTAAGCTCTCTAATCTCCCTGGCCATCTGAGTAGTATTATCGTTTGTAATTACACTATGTGCAACACCTATTTTTATCTCAAAGTTATCTAGCTCTGGATCTTGTCTAATACACCGCTGTTGGTTGTTGAGCCTCGGGTCTATAAAATCTCTATAAGTGCCTCCCTAAAATTGTTGCTAATATTGTGGAGGCTGATATGGTCGGTACTGCTGATAGGGTGGATACTAGTACTGCTGCTGCTAAAATTGCAGTGGAGACATGTATCGTTGTGGATATGGATCACGTGGCAAGTATGTATCTCTTTCATTTTCATTTTCATCTTCATCATCCATTATAAAAAGGCCAGATATAGTCTAGAAAAATAAAAAATAAAATTTTTTTAACAAAACTTTTAAACTAAAGTTGCTTTCCCCAGCAACGGGGCCACAATGTGACAGCGCTTCGTTGTGCACTGCAAATCTAAATTTATGATCCTACTTAAAACAAGTACAGTAGTAAGCAGAGTCAAATCTAAGGGAAAGTAATTTAGTCTAACAGTTATACTACAACTAATCCTACTCCTATCAGGGGGTTTTTTGATTGTTTGAAGCTAATAACTGATTAAAGAAAAACACAGTTCAGGAAACCTCATTGGAACAAGTAATCATAGACCAGACATGCATCAATCTAGTAAATTGTAATTGTTCTAATTAGATAGCCCCGTTAGGGTTGTTATCTAATTCTAGTTCTATCGTCTATTACCCGCTAGAGTCTCAAGAAAATGTAACAATTATCTAATCAAACTACCACAATACCTCCCTCGCTAGGCTTTACTACTATGACAAACTAATTAAATATCACGCAATTGATATAAACCTAATTTCAGTGCTAGGCTAGGTCAAGCAAATAACAAAGCATGCAACAAATAACAAGAACAAAATTCACTAAATTAAAACATGCTATTCAATGGTCTCATACAACGTTGCAACTAAATTCCCCGAGCTGTTAGTACTCCTACAAAATATTAATTCAAAACTGAGTTTGAAGACAAAACATTTTGTTGGTGGGCTGTCTAGGCACTCCTCAATTAGGATCGAAACCTTGATCAAAAGCTGCTGAAATTTCTGAATTGGCCTGGGCCAAACAGATCCGCGGGGCCTAAGGAATATTTTCCCCGGACCCTTAAGGAATTAAATAATTCTTCAGCGTCTGCGGAAATAATTTCTTAGCATCCATGGATGACGTCAGTGTGATGTCATCCATCTCTTTCTTTTTATTCGTGATCCAAATTCGCCTAAAATGCTCCATCAGCGTATAAGATGTCTGAATTGTAAAACAGTACGAAAAGTTAATATTTCACAAATAAAATATATAGAAACTATCGAAATAAGACAATGATTGATCGTATAAGTACGCTCCATCAGTGCAACCTCCCTTGATGATGACAGGCAAATTGCGCTCATCCCCTTCCTATCCATCTGATGCCACTCCTCATCCTTCATGTCTTTTGCTTTTTCTCCTATTGTTAGTTGAAACAAACCCCAAATAGACAGGTAATCCTCAATTTGCATCTTTCAGAATCCAAGGTCTTACTCATCAAACTTGTCCACATGATACTTTCCATCCATATTAATTAAGCCGTAATACTAATTGTTAGGATCGCAACAAGCTATGGACAAAAAACCTAAATAAAATAGGAGAAGAATAAAAAACAATAAGACGTGGTATTTGTCAACCAAGTGTCCACAAAATTGTGTGAGTAATTTTTTGGTAATAGGTCAGGAGAGGGATTCACTATGTTGAGTGTTTGGAGATGGCTACGGACTTTTACTTATTATTTCAGGCTTGTACCACGACGCTACACACACCACTATAATATGAATGGAAAACCCAATTAGTATCCACTGCCCAACAAAGTCATGAATGTGTTAGCATCAGAAATATAAGCTAATCTGAGAATTTTCCGCTGAGCGAGAAAAAAATACTTTCATGTACTTGGTATCTGGTTGTACCCCTTGCACTTTGTATATATGACACAACTATGTGAACTATGCTAAATGCGTATTTGGTTACCATACCTTTTACACTAGTTTTATAAGACCTACATACATTGTCTGGGTAGGCTGATCGGTGATCAATAGTGTCTGACTGTCTGGGTGATGTATTCCCCAACCGATCTCTCATCTTGCTCTTACAAGAGAGCTACATACACTGCTCGTTTTTCATTAGATTGATCCATGATAGTCACTGGTGCCTGATCAGCAAGGTCTTACGACAAAGGAGTATAAAAATCTAGTATGTTCTAATCGCGTGAAGGAGAGGGGTGTTGAGGATGATTCGGCGTTTATTTTGATGCTTGGTCTTGTGCTCTCTTTGAACGTTACCCAGCTTACATTCAGCAACCTATCAACAATCAAAATGAGCATCACAACAATCAAAATGAGCATCAATAAGCGTAATCATAATTAAAAATACAAGAATAACACACAAAGCAAGCAATCACAATCAAGCAAATAAAAGAAAAAATACAAAGCGAAGTAAACAAACAAAAACAGTACTAAACTGAAAACAAGTCTAATGGTTATTCCCCAGTAGCGACGCCATTTTGACATTGTTGATTTTGTGTAAATATAAAATACCAATTTAAATCACGTTGTTGTCAAAAAAATTATTTATTAGGGTGACTTAGGGTCGAGTCCCAAGAGAAAAGCCTAAATTACATTATGCTACTTCATGCTATTTACGCTATTCTATGGGAAATGACTTTTTGTCCTCTAAAAATGAAGTATCTCTTTTAAGTAATCGAGACGAGATTAAGATGAGTTTGGAATTGAATAATAAGATCTTCGGTTTATTGATAAGACACTTTCTTATGATATTTTATGTCCTTTACACTATGCTTGTTTGAATATTTTCTCGTATAAGATTACGCTTTTGGTGTAGTCTTGTATTTCAGTAGAATTAATGGGACAAGGATGAATATGCGATAAAGATAGATGTTTAGAAGCTTATTTCGCAGCAAGAAACAAAGAAGAAAGAATTGTAAAGGCCCGAGCAGAACACAAGTGCGCAAGTATAAGTCGCTCGCCAGTCGGTCATGAGCAATATAAGTCGTGCGCAAGATAAGTCGCGCGCAAGACAAGTCACGCACCATAGATGATGACGTCAGCAATGCGCAGAATATATTTTATGCGAGATTTTAAGGATAAACATGGAAATCAAAGATTATCTCTTTCCTATTTGAACTTAGAAACCCTAGAAGCTTGCATATAAATACAAAGCTTGAAGATGTGCAAGAGGACACCATACTCCGGCCTACAGCCAGCCGGCCTGCTGGTCGAGATATGCTAGAATACACGCGCAAGTGCCAGAGCGAGCGACGAAGCGACGCGCAGCAAGAGACGACGTGCAGATTGACAACCTACGCTGAGTTTTCTTTGTTTTTACTGTTCACTACTGTTGTTTATTATACAGACTTTGAGATGTTTAATAAAAGCATGTCTAGCTAACTTGCTTTATCAGTTTAGGCTTTAACTTGTGAAGATTATGTTTTGAGGTTTTGTTCAGAATTGCATGATAAGTTTAGTATTATTATTCCAAGCTCAATTGCATAATTAGGTTAGATAATTAAGCGAAGCCTTCAACCGCAGACTTAGTTGTAGAATCTGTTATCTATAGTTAAACTATCAGAATTACATGACTGTGAATGATAGGAGTAACGCTAGAATAGTTAATCACTACTTTGACCGGATTCGTGGTTAATTAGACTAGACCGAGTAATAGCATCATACAGACTTTGACCGAACGTATGTGTAGGTTATTAAGCCTTGACCGGACCTTAACTTACGTGGACATTATATCATATATCTTTAGTAACCGATGATAAGCATATGTTCATAAGGATAAGTCTGAGCTGATAGCATCTCATAAATTATTAAGCAACTTAGTAGCAGTGCGCTAGTGCAGTCACGCGCAACCTGAGTCACGCGTGTTTGTTTTATGATCTTATTTTCTGAGCGATAATAAACTCCAATCTTGTTATCTACTTTGCAGAAGAAGATCACTTCTCACCGTTCCCTGTGGATTCGACCCCTGCTTGCCTATACTATACTAAAGAGGAGAGAGGGATAAATTTGCAGCACTCAACAACGTGGCATCATTTATCTTGCAACAAGTATTCCCATCTCAACCCTAGATCATGTGATATCAACACAAAATACGTAATTCATGCATAAAGAGGTTTTGAACCTAGGTTATGTTTTTTCCTCTCGGTCAAGAGGAATTCACTCAAGACTTCTTCAAACCGCATCACTCTCAATATGTGGGATTAGTCTAGAGCAGATGGTGAAAGCAATAAATTATGTCATAATATAACGAGAGAAGAAACAATAAATGAAGAAAACACATGGATAAGTAAATAACGGGTTAACTTATAGGAGGATATTAAAGTTAGATTTTATTAAAGTTGGCAGTTGAATTTGCGAAAAAAACACGCGGCGGTTGGATTTAGGTTTTTTTTACTTTTAATCTCATCCATTGGATGCTTAAAAATTAACGATTGGGATCATGTCCTACAGTCTCACATATATTTTATTGTCTTCCTAGATTTTACCCAGTATATAAAATATTTATCTGTATGAAACCAAAAAATTTGAGAATTAACGATTACAATTTAAACCGTAACACAACAAAGTTTTGCCCTTGTGAGTATACTTAGTATTAATCCGAGATAAAAATCCTCAAATTTGTGCATAATTGTCGTAAAATTTTATAGCACCGTCAAGATTGTTAATAATGATGTCAAATTTTTGACACATATAATCAGGTATTCCAATATAATTATAGGTACAGTGTAACTCTTGTAACTCTTAGATTTTCTATCACCTAAAACCATAAAAACGAAACAACTGATAAATTATTCATTAATTGAACCATTACAATTCAACTAATTGAAAGGAAACCTCAATAAAATACAAAAAAAAAGATATGGTTCGATAATTAATAGGATATGGTTCGTCAATCGAACTGTATTTCTTTTTGAACCAAAAATCTGATGCATGAAAAATAAAAGAATGGTTCATTAAAAGGAAAAGTTATTTAAATAAAGAAAAAGATTTGAATGCTTTAACAATATTACTATGGATCAAATGAAAAGTACTACTTTGGTTATAAAATGCAAACAAATCTAGATCATCCATTTAATTACATCTAACGGTTACAGTATAATCTTATTAATTAATTTATTAAATCACAAAAGGGCAATAATGGTAACATACATTAGAATATATTTACAAATATATTAATTAATTTCAATCCCTTATTTTAAGGTAACCAACATTCAAATCAATTAATTAACTAATTAGGAAAGTCTGATTATCAACAAATCAGGTTTAAGAGATATATGTTTCGTAAATGGAATGTTTTGATTTGTTTATAAACGATGTGTTTAAATTTCATAATTTTTATTAAATTGATCTTATTTAGAATTGCCGTTGTCTAAAAATGAACTTATTAGGAGTTTTAGTGTAAGGTCATATTTGTCTATATTTGATTCATGAATCATATTATAGCAAATCATGAATCATAGATGCTTATAACTGGAAACTTAAGTTCGTTATCTATTTTTGTTTACACTGATATTCCGATAGATTTATTTCAGGTTTCCGTATTCTCAAGAGTCTGTTTTCGTATTAATAATATATTTGTTTGTATGATTCATACATTGTACACCTTTGATTCGTGAATCATAACATAGCAAATAATGAATCATGGGTTCCATATTATAGGTAACATTATTTAGAACAAATGATGAATCATATAACAACAAATGATGAATTATAGACTCTTACAATTTATTATTTCAATAAAATATGTATTTCTTATATCTCTAATAAGTGATATTGGAACGATGATCAACTCGTTTTTCAATAACTGCTTGTCTCCCCCTTCTATTCGTGCTCTTATGATCTGATGCAACACATATAAAACAATTAGTAACAATATTTATTCGCAAAATATTTACGTAACAGAATCTGAAACATGATTCTACGCACGATTCATGATTTGCTATAATATGATTCACGAATCATATGGGGTCAAATACTGAATCATGTATAAACGAGTGTTAATACACTGAAATAGTAAGAGACTTCCATATTTATACCTAAATCTTCTTGGAATCATTCTAGCGGCGGTGTCGCGACCTGTAAACATAGAAGACTTTGTAAATTTACGTGACATGTAGCTAATCGATACACGAATCCAACGTTACCGACTTGAGATTTCCAAAGGCAACGTAGGGTTTCAAAATCCCCGATTGAGAGTGAGACGAAGATGGTTTAGGGTGGTCAATTCACGAATAGTTTCAAAGCTGGATTTTTGGTTTGCCAAATTGTGAAAATCAATGTTCAAATCGAATCGGAATTGAAATTTATCTAAAACCATGATTTTAGGGATATCAAAACAACTTGAATTTTGGCAATTTCGTGACTAATTTACCCCTCTAAGGATTGTAAATATTAATTTTAATATAATTAAATCTTTCAATATTTACAAATTGACCTCAAATTAATAGCCGCGGATCTACAAAATTTAATGGTCAAGATTTGTTTATATTTTATAACTAAAAGTTACTTTTCACCTGATCTTTACTCATAATTAATATATGGTTCGTCAATCGAACTGTATTTCTTTTTGAACCAAAAATCTGATGCATGAAAAATAAAGTATGGTTTATTAAAAGGAAAAGTTATTTAAATAAAGAAAATGATTTGAATTCTTTAACAATATTTCTTAATTAACTCAAACTAATAGTCATAAGCTGTGAATATACATTTAGCATAAGGGGAAATTCTAGAAAATCATCCGTATAATGGGCATAGTTACAGAAAACCACCGCTCGAATATGAATTTACAGAAAACTACCACTATAAACTGTTACCATTAAAAGAGTTTTGTGACATATAACATGCATAAACTGAGTGTTGCATCATATAAAGCATATGCAGCATTTCTACAACATGAATGAATGTCACTAAAAGTAACACTTTATGCCATATACACAAATTGATCATGTTGCAAAATATCGATGCAACCAAGCTTAAACAACATCCACTTGTGCAACGATAGTCCGTTGCACTGTGTTTAAGTCACTCTTTTTACATTAGACCACAAATTTTCCTATGTCGCATAATGGGTCTGCTTATACCACGTAATAGTCATCAGAAAAAGACAAAACGATCCTAACTATTCGTAACTAAAATGAAGAAAAAAATATCAAGTGTTAAGAAAAAGAGAAATATGTATGCAATCTGCAATTTTTTATTAAAATCAATACAACAACATGATAATTTATTACACAACTGTAAGACGAAAGAATCATCAAGCTTCAACCTACAAACTTGCAATATATGCTTCAGTGCAAAATTAAACTAAATTTTTCCAACTGATTATACATATTAAAACGTTCAATTTTGTTCCTGAGTATTTTTATGCATGCATATAGTTATAAAAATTATGCTTTTTCAGGCCAGCGACGAGTAATTGAGATGGCACCATGAGGGGACCTTGCATCCCTAATCTGCTTCTCCTGCGACAACAATTTTGCAAGTCTGCGTGCATCATCAGGTCAGAGAGGACGAGCTAATGAGATGCTTGAGAATGGATATAAATAAACCAGTGAAAGAGTACTGTATTGTAAAACATATTAACTTTGAATCACCTAATAAGAGCTTCTTTATTAGTTTCATGAGGTATTGCAGGTTGGCAGACACCAGTGTTCAAGTTAACCCTTGCAACGGGACTTTCCAGCAGTGAGATGCCTATTTTCTCTAAATCATGTAAATTTTCATCAGTGGCTACATCCACAGAAGACAGTACTCCAGTCAAAGTGTCATCCTGCATGCAAAAGAATATTATGAATTTATCTTTTTAAGGTTGATGTTCAATGCATGCATATTAATTAAATTATCCGTTCTTTGCATGTGATCGTTTGAATATTTAAACCTGTATACGAAGATAATTTTGTTCGGAATGGAGAGCTTGGAAGACAGTGGACAAATGTAAATCAACCATATCAGCACTGGCATGAGTGAAAACATCAATTAGGGGATTTCCTCCTCTAGTGGTCAGCCAATTTAGTAAACCCCATTTTGCAGCTTTCATTGCACCATATTTTTGCTCATTCTTGGCAGTTCCAGTCCCAAGAGAGATGACCAGAAATCGGCCGTATTCCATTGGTGTGTATTTATTTGTATTTTTCAAATGATGTGTGTATTTATTTGTATGTAAACACAAACCTCAAAGGATGAAAACACCACGGGTTGGAGCCTTTTGATGTCAAAAGTGGGAATTACAATATTAGTCAAAGTCTGATGAAGCCTTATGTTTCCAAGCTTATCTTTCACAATTTGATGGAGATACTTGCCATCATATTTAGGGCCTGCTAATGCCTTACAAATAGATGAAGCATAACCAAGTCCAAAATAGTTCCGAGGGAAGATTTTAGGACAGTGTTCAAGGTAGAAGTCATTAATGTCCTTGGCTGAAAACAACGGACGTTTATCCTCGTTTGGAGCTGTCAACATGGCTGTAACGAGCCCTCCTGTGCTCGTCCCTGTAATGACGTCAAAATAATCTGCAAGCCTGGCTTGCTCACCATCAAGTTTCTGCAAAACATTTGATGACCAGAATGTATATACTGTGCTTAAATAATTAATACATGGTGTATATGTTTATGTGATAACTCAAACTATAAGAAAGGAACTCACCCAGCTGCATTTAAAGCCAACCACTTTCGATCATATGACGGAAGGATTTATATATTTATCACAGACTCATGATCAAATTCAGATGTTAAGTCTTGTATTGTATATATACCTGGAGTTCTGACTCAAGGAAGCTCAGGATGGTCCCTGGAATGATTCCTCTGATGCCACCACCATCAATGCTTAAAACCGTGATAAGGTTTCCGTAAGTTTGGGGTTGAAGACGAGGGGATACTACTATTTCAGCCATTGGTAATGGACCAACAGGTGGCCGGGATGATCTGGTAATCTAGCTAGAGATATAATGTTGAATTAAATGCTTTGGGAAAGAATAGAGAGATTGGAATTGCGATTAGTTTTTGTTGTAATCTTCAACTTTTAAATTAGGGTATTTATAGAGATTCTTTAAGCTCCATCTTCTCAGGTATATAGTGAGGAATAGCACCTCTACTTTGACCATTTCCACTGCCTGATTTTCAATCCATGGAAATTTCAGATTTGGTGAGAAAGACCCAATGGATTTGTAGACACGGCATTCATTTTTAACATTCAAGTTATAATACACGATCTTTGGAAACACGGTCATTTTAACCCTCAAGTTAAAAATGAGTTTTGAAAAACGTTTTACATTATGCCTGCTGATTTTGTCTAAAAGAAAGTTACTGGGCCTTTTTTTGATAAGGTGGGATTACAATCTCGTACGAGACATTACATCATTCAAAGACAAGTACATATAAATCGAGATAAAGCGCAGGTCAAACGACACCCAACCACCAAGAGCCACAAAGAAACCAAGCTCAAAACAAAAAAACAGCAACCACACGGTGAGTTGCAGTCAAGGGATTCAAGCCGGCCAGATCCGCCAAGCAGAGCCGTCACTCAAAACAGAGCCACCACACCTCACTTCGATTTATTCCCCCAGGACAACGGATAAACCACACAATAGCCGCAACCTCAAGCACCGAAGACTCGAACCCACCATGGCCGACGAAAGTCCGGTCCTCAGCCATCGAAATGCACTGAAATAGAACCGGGGAGGCAGTCCCAGCCTATAACCAAAAACCTTACCAAAAACCCCGCTGAGCTTGAGCCAAAGGGACTCGAGGCACGGAGGAAAGACTAGTAATAAAACTAGGGCAAAAGTTTTAGGGAGGACCGTAAAGAAGGAAAGAAAAACATGAAAAGAAAACAGATCTGGTGAAGCTTGACAAGAAAGGGCAAGATCTCCTAGGGGTAGAGAAGAAGGTTCATCACTACATGAGGATGGACATCTTGCTCCATCCCGGAGTAGAGACTACCAGAGAAAAGTTGTCGAGAGTGAAGGAGGAGAGAGAGGAGCGTTGGAGAGAAAAAATAAGAAAGTTACTGGGCCTTAATTGACTTAATTGACTCAATTGACTCAATTGACTCATTCATATTAAACACTTCTGATTTCATTAGTAAAGAACGGATTAACATGTAATAAGGTTGTATGTAGGTGATACTCACATTAATTTGTAGAACAAGGAGAATTGTAGTTGAGAATATTCCGCATGAAAGATCATTAGGTAAAATAGTGTGATAAGTTACACTACATTAACTAACTCTAGGGTTTGCTAATAAAAGGTTAATATCTTACTAGGTTTTCCAGATCAATTGTTGATTAAAGTTTTCCCATTTTTGATTCAGTTCCAACTAATCATATGTCACATTGGTGTTTATCCCACTACACTCTAGTCGACAATGAATTCATCGAATTTTTTTTATAAAGTTAGGCAGCGCTAACAAAATAGAATAGATATTGAATGTATGGAACTTTTATCCTGAAAAATAACTTTCAAACTAATTTGATCAAAACACTTGATGCACAAATCATTTTTGCAACTTCCAAAGTATTAAAATAACAAACATGGTCCCTTAAAACTAATTTGATATCAATTCATTGCATTCAAATCAGGGTCGCTGAATTTAGCCCTAATGGCATTTCATCACTGAAATATCAAAACACATGCCTTTTAGCTGGTGTTTGACACCTTTTGTTGGTTATTGGGGATTCAGATACAATGCTGCAGCAAAATTTTAATGTGTTGGTGGAAAAGGGTTCATACGAAATCCATAAAGTTCAGACAAGTGGCTTCATTTTGTAACCGAAAATTGAGCAGTTCCAGCTTTATATAGTAGAGATATAAAGACGAAATGGGAGAACTGAAGGTTTTTTTGAAGCTACGGTTCACTTTTCTAAAATACCCTTCTTTTTACAATTAATTACATAAACATATTTTTTATAGTTATTTTTAATTAATAAATTTGGTTTCATTTTAATTGAACAAATTGACATTGTTTAAACTTGAAAAATAGGTAATAAATTTACAGATCATCGTTTTGAAGGTGATTGAAGTTGCGTACGCATGCTTGCATTCCAGTGGATGCCATTGCCTTGATGCTATCCTAAAGCAACTATACCGTCAATAAAAGATAGCTACAAATTGAAATATCGTTGAATATTTCAATGCTCCTAGTAGAGTTAAATATTTCACCATCTGCCATTAATAACCACTTGTGGTGGCCATGAGAGGCTGCTAGCCAGTCCTTACTCCGTAGCCGAGCATATTCATTTTACAAATTTCATGGACCACCAGTCCACCAGCATATACTTCTTTTTTTCAATTTTGTTTTCACCAAATCAAGACATCTTTTTATTCTGACTTATTCTTTCAACTCCGAATAAGAAAACTCAATGACGGTGTACGCTTCACACCGATTTGTACCAAGTTTGATTATAGTTATATGCGTGATATGGGCTTGAATAATCATTTTAATTATTGTGTTCATTGTGATTTGCATGCAAAAGGATGGGTTCGAGAAGGACCATCAATTTTTTTGTGAGACGGAGAAACATCATCTTGTCCGATAATTTCTATCAATCTAACGGTTAATATTAATAACCGTCACTTTCAAACGCCCCTGCATTTTGCAAATCCAACCGCCAAACTTAATTAAAAACCAACTTTAATCTAATCGCTAGATTAATCAAATCAACGATTGAATGATGTCCCTCCGTCTTACAAAAGTTACATGTCCATCTAGAACTTGTCTCTGCATCTCCGTCTTACAAAAATTACATGTCCCTCTAGAACTTATCTCTGCATGCAATTTATACATAAATGTTGTAATTCAATGTATAACTAAATGGAAATATGTCAAATAAATGAGCACTGTATGAAAAATCTCTCATCTCCCTATTAAGAATGCCGGAACACCTTTTGACGGTTACCCAAACCGTCACCCACGTAGAGAGAGAAACCGTCTTACACACCAACTCAGTTTTTCTCCAAACCGTCACCTCTCAACCGTTCCTTCCTTATCACTTCTCGCTCTCTCTCTACGCCTCTCCCTCACCAAACCTTATTTTCCATCCAATTCGCCATGACCGGAGCCAAATCCAAGGCCGGCACCGCCAAATCCAACTCCAAGTAACCTCTGATTTATGTCTTTTTTTGTTATTAAAGCGTACAGATCTGGATCTGAAGTTTTGCTGTATGAATTAGATTTAATTGTTACGGATCGGAGAATTAGGGTTTGTGATTTCATTTTTGAAATTGGATTCTTTCTATTTATAAATTGATGATTATGATTGTGTAGGCTTCTATTGGCGAATCTAAGAAGGGGAACAATGAGTCAGTACCGGTCTATGTGAATTGTGAATGTTGATGGTCAAACGCTGGTTATTGGCACTCTGTCAGCTGAGAAGTTTCCTCAGATTCAGTATGATGTCGTGTTTGAAAAGGATTTTGAGCTTTCGCATAACTGGAAGAATGGAAGCAATTTCTTCTATGGTTACAAGACTCAGAACCCTGTCGATGACGAAGGTTACCCCGATGATGGTGAGCATTGTGATTGTGCTTTGTCTTCATCTGAATAAATGTTTTAGTTAGATTGTCTCTGGTTTTTTATTTAATATTTTCATTTTTTCCAGACTTTGAGAGTGATTCAGAGGATAAGGTCTTGCCCTTGGAAAATGGTAGGCTCCTGGAAACCTGATAATGGTCTTCCCCTGATTTACAGTTGTGCGGGTTTGATTTGAGTTGTTGACTGTGTGTTTTAGGAAAACCTGAGCCTGCAAAAACTGTGGCACCCAAACCAGTGTCTGCTGCTACGCCAAAAGTGAAGGCTGAAGAGCCAGTTAAGGAAGTTGAAGCTGATAGTGATGACGATTCTAGCGATGAAGATGATTCATCTGATGATGATGATGTACCTGTTTCTATGTTGTTCTACAATTGTTACCTTTTTTCCATCAATCTGGTAGTTGGTTGATCAGATTCTTTGGATATATGTGGTTTTGAGTTTTGGTGGATGAGATTTGGATTGTGATATATTTTTGTTTAAAATATTTGAATTTTTTTTTTGGGGAAGGAATGCAGCAAGTTCAGGCCAAAAGGTATGGTTAGGTTTTTTAATTTGATTTACTATTCAACAGCAGGATAAGGCGATGCAATCTAGGTAATATTATACCACTTCCTTTTACTTTTTATTTTGATTTGGAACCCTAATTTTGAGGAATGTTGGTGATTCAGGTAGACTGTTGATTGTAATGGCGTGTTACTCTTTGGTATTTGATGAGTTTTATTTAATTTATTTATTTATCATGTAGCAGGTTGTCGACACCTAAACAGCCGGATTGGGAATTGTTGATGGATTGGGAATTGTTGATGGATTGGGAATTGTTGAATTGATTTGGATTTATGTTGAATTGGTCTAGAGTTGTGGATTGTAGAATATGAGATGTGTTGATTTGGTTGTGGATGTTGGATTTGGAATTTTGGTAGTTTAAACCTTATGGTTTAATTGTTGGCTGACTGTTTGCGATTGAATTTTTGGGTTAGATAGTAAAATTTTGTAGTGATGAATGTGGATGATGGTAATTGTAATATTAATTTGATGTGTATCAGTCCTTTCAATATATCCTAAGTTGTTTCGGTATTGTTTCCGCAAGTTTTGATTTGATAAAGAGATCGTAATCAACACAATAAGATTGTGGCCTGCTCAACTCTTGATAACACATTAGAATGTAGTTTTTTTAAACATCAGGTTTTCATTAGTTAATTTTTTTTACCAATATGTATTTATTGCATCACTATATAACGGGTAATAATTACAATATATTTCAACTACTCATAATGCTATCAAAACTTATTTATTTTCAAACGCTTACGCACAGTCTGGACTGTGCAGCGAGTACTAGTATTTATAACGCAAGACCTAGTATTGACGGTTATGGCTTGAAGCCACAAATTCTTCCAAAAATATCCTTTCTGATAAAATTAAATATAGGGAAATAACTGAAAAATACAAACAGCAAACAAAAAAACAAAAACAATCAAACTGGCACGGCTAGAATCATATCACACCATTCACACTCTCCTCTCTTTTTGGTTAATTTTTAATCCCTTACTCCAGTTAAAATCATGCATGGTACGCGTTCGTTGGTACGCTCTTTTCGCTTTCGTTTTCATATTGTTAAATTAATTTAATACATCTTTTGGAAATAATTTAATCTTTAAGAAATAAATACTGACGATGATGTCGAGTGGAGATCAAATCTTGACTACAGATAAGGTAGAGGATTTTTGTACCACAAATGAGTTTTGAATCTTTCCTACAACTTCTCCCTTTTTGAGAGAATCGATTATGAGGTTTATTAGGTTTCAATAGATGAAAGGTTTTTCTATTATGGAGTTTTGAATTTAGATTTTTTTTGTAAATCACAGAAAACACAGAATATGTAATGATCTGTAACCAAGGTCCAAGATTATATACAAACCTTTACAATCAAATTAAAGCTAAATGACTTTCAAGAATTATACTGAGTTTAGTACTTTGAACTAGATGACACGTCAATTTTTTTACAAGGAAACCGGCATAAGTCGGAGGAAAACCTCGGAGCGTTAGGAGATCACCCAAGAATCCATGACGAGCACGTCGTTGAGTGCTGCAAATTTGTCCCTCTCCTCCTTAGTATAGTCTAGGTAAGTCAGGGGTCAAATCCACAGGGAACGGTGAGAAGTTGTCTCTTATCTACAACTAAAGATTGGGGTTTGGTGAGTAAAACAAGTAAAAGAAAGAAAACAAGAGCGTGAGTCCTACTGGCGCACAGAATACAATACGAGTGTAAACTATAAATAAGAGATGAGCTCAGCTTAGACTTATCACTATGAACTTCTATGTTTATCACTGTTTTTCTAAGGATCTATGACTGATTGTTCACGGAAGCTAAGGTCCGGTAAAGGCTTAATAACTTACACATATATTCCGGTAAAGGTCTATATGATATTACCACCCAAGCTAGTCTAATTAACCATGAATCCGGTAAAGGTAGTGATTAACTATTCTAGTGCTACTCCTATCATTCACTGTAACGTACCTCTGATAGTTTAACGTTAGATAATAAAATCTATAATTAGGTCTGCGGGTAAAGGCTTCGCCTAACTATCTAAACTAATTATCATGCAAGTATGCTCGGAGTAATAATGCTAAACAGGTCATGCATTAAGAATAAAACCTCAAAACATATCATTCATAGCTTAAAGTCTAAACTGAATTCAGAAAGTTAGCTAAACATGCTGAACATATTCATCTCAATATCTGAATGAAAACAACAGGTAAAGACGCTATAGCCTGGTGCGCGCGTCGTCAGTGCGCGTCTCAGTCTTGCGCCGGCAGTTCTGCGATCTTCTCATCCAATCTGCTCCAAATCGCCCCTTCTGCGCCTATATGTGCATGTCTGGACTCTCCTGGTAACTGTGTATTTATACTCTTGCCTTCTAGGGTTTCTATGAATATTTAGGCAAGAGAATATATCCTTATCTTTAAAAATCAGCTTTGGAAATATCTTTATCTCTAAATTCCAGACTTAGAAATATTCTTTGTGCGTGATGACGTCATCATTTCGGATATTTTGCTGATTGCTGATGTCATCATTTTGCTCTGCTCTGCGCGACCCATACTTGCTCGCCATACTGATCGCGCGCTCGTTGGTCTTTGGCTCTTGTTGCTTTGCTGTCTTTTTCCGAGATTCAGCCTTCTTGTTGCACTTTTGTTCAAATTCTTCTGTTAAACCTGAGATACAAAACTACACCAAAAGCGTAATCTTATACTTGAATATGTTAGCATCGAAGCAGTGTAAAGGATACAAAACAGCATACAAACGTGCTCTATCAATCCACTATAAAAGCTCAAAGGTGAAAATACGAAGTTCAATAAGAAACTGTAAAACTAAGTATCCTATCACACAACAGCTATCAAGATTAACGTGGACAAACAAAGAAATTTCACTAGCCGGCAGCGCCGTTGACGTGGCCAGACGTCACCGAAAACAGACACAGCTTCGGAACTCCTTAAGCACACAAGAGAACGAACTGCTTCAATCCGCTACCAAGCCCTTCAATTCGATCTCCAACAAACTCAGCAATCGAACACCTTCAAATTCGCGCACACTCAATCTTGAAGCACTAGCTTTCGTCAATAACCCCAAATCAATTTTGCGCTTGATGAATCGATGACCTACACTGAAGACGAAGCCTGGCTTTTAACTTGTATTGAAACGCTGTGTTTTTGCACTCCTTTAAAAACTGATCCGCATGGAGCTTAAACGTCACTGTTTTTCCACATGCTTCCTAAACTTACCTAAACAAAACAACTGGTCTGCCATTTAACATATATTTACTAAAACCTGCAGACACTAGTTACAATCTATACAACACAAGTTTACAGTATAAACTCTACAAATGCCCACCTAAACCCATTTGTAACCTTATCACTAGCACAGTGAAAACTTTAACTAACTGACCTTCATCCGCTCACCACATATCATATTCCTTCATCTATATGGTTGAGGCCTGCACACTCGGCAAGCATAGGATCTTCTCAGCAAACTATCCAACTTCTTTCACCTGCAATGAATCTCTACAGAAACAAAACTTGGAAACCGGAACAATCTTTGTTCCAAAGTTAGCAGGGTACTAGTGCCATTTATCTTTTCTACAAAAATTTATTTGACTCAACTAAGTCCTAATAAAATGCAATATTACATCTATATGGTTAGATCTTTCATGGTACACAGGATCTTTACATAGACATAAGGCACTCTGAGAATGCATATGCAAAACAGGCACATAACTCTTACCCTGAATTTCTAACAACAAATCTTTCAACCAAATAGCCTTCTTTATAGCCTCAGTGGCGGCAATATACTCAGCCTCAGTAGAGGAGAGTGCCACTATGGACTGGAGCTGGGATATCCAAGAGATACAACTCCCAGCCCATATAAAATAAAAGGCGGTTGTAGATTTTCTGTTGTCTTTATTAGACGCATAATCAGAATCCACATAACCAAACAATTTAGATACATTAACATGATTATCATATATCAAACCTAGATATTTTGTGCCTAAGGTATACCTCAAAAGATATTTCATAGCTTCCCAATACTTTTGTCCAGGTTTTAACATGAACCTACTCTAGACACTTATGGAATATGCAAGGTCAGGTCTAGTACACAACATCAAATACATTATAGAACCTACTACCACATCATACGGA
Source organism: Sedum album (assembly GCA_006409495.1). Taxonomy (NCBI): domain Eukaryota; kingdom Viridiplantae; phylum Streptophyta; class Magnoliopsida; order Saxifragales; family Crassulaceae; genus Sedum; species Sedum album. Next base: position 56,224 of record QZGG01000537.1, read on the forward strand.
ATGTTACTCATTTTCTTAATTTCTTGATCATTAATAGGGCATGCTTCTTTGGTTAGCACCAAATGCCCACCTAAAGGTATTGGGGAAGGCTTGGAATTTCCCATGGAAAATTTATCCAAGACCTTTATCAAATTAACTGTCTGAGATAGTTTTATCTGGTTTCTACTCCTCTGCCTTGGGATCTGAATTCCTAAAATTTTCTTAGCTTCACCTAAATCTTTTATATCAAAATGCATCTTAAGTTTAGCTTTAGTTTCAGAAATTATATCCTTACAACTACTAACTAACACAATATCATCAACATATAATAAAACATAAACTGGGTTGTTAGTTTAACCTTCTTAAAGTACATACAAGTATCAAACATACTTGTTATGAAATCTGAAACTGATCATAACAAATTCAAATTTCTTATTCCATTGTCTCCGAGATTGTTTTAACCCATAAATAGATTTCTTCAGTAGACATACATGTTTTTCATGTTTCTTATCTACAAAACCTCTAGGTTGCTTCATGTATATGGTTTCTAGCAAATCTCCATGGTAAAAAGTAGTTTTTACGTCCATTTATTTTAATGCAATCATAGCAAAATTCTCAGTATAATCTATTCCTTTCCTTTGGTTATACCGTTCGCCACCAATATGGCTTTAAACCTTGGAATGTTTCCACTAATAGCTTGATCGAAAGTATCTAGGGTTGGATACTTAATTTCCTCAGCTATTAAGATTGCGAATTCTGCAATATTAGGGTCTCTTTCGCACAAATTAGCATATTGTTGATATTTAGGATTTGGTTTTTCCAATCTGGGTACCCTATGTGTATAGATCTGCGTCGATATTGTGTATTGCCTTTCGGCAGAAGTCGAGGTTGTGTGTTTTCGGCTGGTATTTTGATTTTGTCAGGGGTTGATTTGTGGCCGTCGCTAGTCTTTGGTTTTAGGGTTCTATGAAATAGGATTTTTTGAAATTCAATTAGTTTTGGATTTCCTCAAATTTAGGTAACCGCTCAAATCAATTGTTTATTCCATGACTAATTTGCCCTTGATATTATTTTACTAATATATTTTTAATTTAAATGATGATTTTGTTTTAAAATCTAATTTGGATCTGAACCGCACATTCTTTCATGTTTTATGTTATATCTCATAAGTTTGTTTCACCAGATCCATTCTCTATATAGTATATAGACAAAATTCAAGTATTGTTCTACTTTTAATTACAAGTTTATAAGATCATAGTTTGATTTATAAAGATATATCAAAGTTTATTTAGCTCATGATCAAACTATTTTAAAAAATATTTTATAACATTAAAATGCACAGGTTAGACTGTGCTGCTGAGTACTAGTATTCATTTAAAAATTTAAATTGTGTATGATCTAGGGGTGCAAATGAACCGATAAACTCGCGAACAATTCATGAACATACTTAGTCAAAACTCGGTCAAAGCGCGTTCGTTAATAAACAAGCTGAGTTCAAACATATTTTCCAAGCTTGTTTGTTAAACTAGTAAAGCTTGGACAAAGTAGTATTCGACTCGTTTAAGAGCTCGAATAAAAATTTAATTATATATTCAAATTAAATTTTATTATATGTTAATTGATAGTCATTCAAAAACACTGCTAATATTAGTAACAACGGAGAATTGTCCCACATTGGATGGTATTCAAAAAAAGAAGCAGAAACTCGCATATAAATAAGTTGAAATAGCTACAACTATTCTAAAAAATAAATGGGTTGTATCAATTGGTTGAACACAAAGTTCTAGGTTAAATGAGACACTCAGCGAGCTCAAGCTTTGTCTTGAGCTCAAGAACCGAGCTCAAGCATTCCAAAATGTTGTCGAGCTGAGCTCGAGCTTGAAGATACTCGGCCTGACTCGGCTCGTTTGCAGTCCTAGATGTATCTATTTCAATTGTGAGTGTTGTTTACTTGCGACCTGATGCACACGTGCATTTGTCCTCCCAACTATTTGCACTTTTGAATTAACTATAAGGTTTTTTCCTGAAAACCACCCTCTCAATAGCTCAATCTTAACGAAATCACCACTCCAATTTTTGATACAACCACCCTTCAATTCAAAAATCGTAGAATTGTGACAAACCACCACTGGGAACGAAGTCAACGATCAATTTATGGCAAAAAATTGAGGGGTGGTTTTGTTAAAATTGAGCTTTAGAGAGGGTGATTTTCGAAAAAAATCCTTAACTACATACACATTCCAATGTGCATTTGTGCATTCGCTAGACGACACAAATATGTGCACAAAATTATGTCGTTATAGAAAAAGATTAAAACAAACAAATTTTCGTTATAAAAATGTCTAAATGATGTCGTTTTGATACTCACAGAAAATAACAACGCTGCACATGATTTGGATCCAACAAAGAGTTTCACTCAATTAATAAAGCAACTTGTCTTCATTTGAACTTTTCCGAGGATAAAGTGCTGGGTTGTGGTGACCTAGAGAATTCCGTGGCATGTATTTTGGGACAGCTAGGTTTATAACGCCTTGGATTGGGCACCTCAGTCGGGTCATTACATCTCAGACTCCAATATTTGTCAAGCCACGCACCTCTTCGCTCACACATCGATGTCAATTTAATTCATAGACAACTCCAACTTCACTAAGGTTAAGACCCCTGTGGAATTTTACTATCTAACGCACTTGATGGCTCTCGGTTAATTAGAAAAGTTGCAAAGTTAACTGACTCTGCCCAAAACATATTTAGTAAACCACATTTTAGCCTCGACCTGTTTTGATCTTTACCTGCGCTTTCCACTTCTTGAAAGTGTCAAACACATTTGATTTACTTTCATAAAATAAACTCATACCTTATCTGTGGAGTCATTATGAACGTTGTGTAATATGACGCTCCATCATATGATGCTAACGTTGCTATACCACATAAGTAAGAATGCACCAACTCTGACTTCTGCTTTCTTAAGGATCTACCGCTTTGAGAAATTGACACTACTACAGATCAGATTTATAACAGCGCTTTTTTTTGCCCTTTAACAGCGCTTCTTGAAGCGCTGTTGAAACGAGTGCTGTTGTAAATCACCGATTTATAACAGCGCTTTTTAAAAAAAAGCGCTGTTGTTTATAGGCATTTTCAACAGCGCTTATTTATTATTAAGCGCTGTTAAAAATGTCTATAAACAACAGCGTTTTTTTAGAAAAGGGCTGTTATTTATTGTATTTTTTACAGCGCTTAAATTAAAAGCGCTGTTAAAAATAATTACTCACAATAATTATTATATTTATTAATTAGAAAATTTAAATAATTTGAATATTAAATAATTCAAATTAAAGTGTTGTTAAATATTTCGCAATAAGATATTTATTATAATATTTTCGGGGATCAGAAAAAACAGTTTTTGAAATTTAATAATAATTAAACCCGCTATATATAAAAGGCAATCAATTTTATTTAAATCGTAATAGTACAATGAAATTGAAATCGATTTTAACTTTCGATTTTTTTACTAAAACCCTAGCCTTCTCGTACTGAATTTGTCTCGGTGCTCGTCTTGAATTTGTCACATTCCCTTCGACATTATCACAAAATTCGACAAATCTGCAAGAAAATAATAGTGTTAAAATCATAGTGTTAATATAAAACGAAACAAAACATAAAAGAGTATCCTTACTCGAATCGGTGAAGAACACTAAAGCTCAACAAAAAGGTGTTTATCCTTACTCGAATCGGTGAAGAACTAAAATAAATGACACAAAAATTTCAATGCAAAGTTTGATATATATAGAAAGATTGTAGCGGGAAGTTTGGGCGCGTAATTAAAAATTCCGAAATTTTAAATATGGAATGTGGACTGTTAGATTATTTTAAGCAACGATTGGGATTAAAATCTGTGCGAAACTGAGCCGACCAATCACGTCATTTCTCTCTTTAACAGCGCTTAAAATATTTAAACGCTGTTAAAGAGTATTTTTTTAAAGTAAATCGAATTAAAAAAATTTCAACAGCGCTTATCATGTGTTTAAGCGCTGTCGTATAATATTTACAACAGCGCTTAAACATAATAAGCGCTGTTGTAAACGTGTTGATATTTGTTTTGTTTTTTCTTTAGAATTTATTGATTTTAAAAAAACAAATTTAGTTGAAAATTTGATTTATGAAGCTAATAACTCATTTACTTCAAAAATGATTATTTACTTGCATTTTTATTGTGTTTTGATTAATGAAAAGTATAGTTGATCAAAAATGTACATTGTTCAACCTATTGCTTAGTAAAGAGACACATTACAAATTTTTAAATGACAACGATTTCAAATGCTTATATATGTTCTCATGATATTTTAATAAATAGAATGTTACTTATTGAGTTTTTAAATTCTTAACTTAACAACACCTTCAAAATATATAACCTGAATTTTTAAACTTAAAAATACTAAAAATGTGTCTTTTACAGCGCTTTTACAAGAAATAAGCGCTGTAATATATAATTTTTTCCTATTTTAAATTATTAATATGAATTTACAGCGTTTATTTGAATTTAAACGCTGTTAAAAGTAATTATTTTATTATTATTTTAATATATATTACAGCGTTTATTTTTTTAAACGCTGTTATAATTAGGGTTTGGATTTAGGGGTTAGGGTTCGGGGTTCAGGGATTAGAACCCTAATTACAACAGCGCTTTTTTAAATTAAACGCTGTTATAAATGAGTTTATTATTTGAAACGATGTTATAAACATGATACATTAGTCATAGTATATACACCTCGAAGCTCAATAGTTGCCAACATCAAAGACATTGTCAAAGAAATTTAAAACAATATGGTATCACCAATAACAAACAAAGTAACCACAATGTGAAGGTGCATGTCTCATTGTGAAGGTGCATGTCTCATTGTGAAGGTGCCCTAATATGTACGTCTCTTTATTTATTGTGAAGGTGCATGTCTCATTGTGAAGGTGCACTAATGCCACGTTTTGGCCTACTAAGATTAAAGCTAAAAATCTTACGTACCATTAAAATGCTATTTGATGCTTTGCGTGACAACATAACCCAAAAAAAAATTCGAAAATAATGGAAAAATACTAAAAAATCAAAATAAAAAAGTAAACGACCGAATTTGCCCAAAAAACACCATACCTCACGAGGGAAGCTTGTGATTTCTGACGGGCTCGTCGTTCTCTTCGAAACGAGGTATTATGGGTCCAATTCTGACACCGGGAGCTCAAAAACTGCTAAAATGCACCTCTAACGTGCACCTTCTTAGGGGTAATTAGCTTTTGTTGTTCCAAACTCACCATCCTCTATTATGTATCAAGGGCTTTAATAAGTTAAGTTAAAAACCAGCCTATTATTATTTTTACTTAGTTTCAGAAAATTTAAATTAAATTTAAATAAAATTATTTAAGACAGCGCTTTTATGAAAAGGCGCTGCGGTAAACATTTGACAGCGCTTTTTATATAAGCGCTGTTTTAATTAGTATTTTTAACAGCGCTTTTTTGGAAAAGCGCTGTTAAATATATTACTTAAGACAGCGCCTAATAATATAAGCGCTGTTGTATATTTTGTACAGCGTTTTCTTAAGAAGCGCTGTGTTAAATACATTTATTACAGCGCTTTCTTTTTAAAGCGCTGTGAAAGATCTAATTTTTTTAACATCGCTTTATAACAAGCGCTGTTAAAAATATAATCTGTACTAGTGTGAGTTGCTTCTGCCTCCCAAATATGCAGTCTTTAAAATTGTGATTCAAATAATTCAAGACCTGTTAAGTAAAGCACTTTCATGCCCTTTTTACTCATGTGACTTAGGTGACAATGTTATAAATCAGTACTACACTCGTTTTTAACTACAACAATGCTCTCTAGAATACTACTTGTTCCTTCTTTTCACATAAGTTATAACCAAAGCTTCCTTGTTTATCTTCCAACTACATTAGCAAAATGTCACAACGTAGCTCTCATCATCTAGTTGGCCAAATTATCGACTCATAATGGTGAATCAGTTTCGCACTACTACATGAATGGAACAATGTTCCCGAGTGTAACACCCAAGACTCCAGTGGACTACTCACACTCAAAATCAATGCATCTTCAACATCCTTAATAGTCTCATTTGCAGCTGATTTCTTGCAATCACTTTTGTAATATGCAATCACTTTTGTAATATGCAAATACGACACACTACCATCACATAACCTTGCTTTCGTCCTTTTTTTCTTAATCTAATTTTCCTTTGAATTTTGACATGCCACATTGTCCTTTGGACTTGGATTCTGATCTACCCCTGCTTCCAACATTCATATTCTCTCTAGAATTAGGATTTGACTATCTACAAATTTCTTTGCTCACTATCAAATCCCTGAATTCATCCAATCTGAGCTTTGTCTTTCCATATGAAGAACTAACTACGGTAACCGTTCCAAATATCCAACAACGATGACAAAAAAATCATCGTGTGTATCACATCATCAAAGTCAATGTCCACAGTACTCAACTAAGTGATAATTATAAACTCACTTAGATGCATCGCCACCTCTATGCACTCTGACATCCTCAGATTAAATAAATGCTGAATCAGATCAACCTTATCACAGTATAAGGCTTCTCGTAGAATCTCGATAGCGTCTCAAGTAACTCCTTTTGCTGATTTTGAGTTCATTGTGTGGTGTGCAACCACTATAATATGGACGGAAAACCCAATTAGTATCCACTGCCCAACAATTTCATGAATGTGTTAGCATCGGGAATTATAAGCTAATCCGAGAGTTTTCCGCTGAGCGAGAAAAAAAGATTTTCATGTACTTGGGTTCTAGTTGTACCCCTTGCACTTTGTATATATGACACAACACCGTAAACTATGCTAAATACTTATTTGGTTACCATACCTGTTAAACTAATTACTTGATCTCAAACTCTCCAACATCATCCTCTGGTAGGCTGATCGGTGATCCATAGTGCCCAACTGTCCGGATGATGTATTCCCCAACCGATCTCTCATTTTCCTCTTACAAGAGAGCTACATACACTACTCGCTTTTCATTAGATTGATCCATGATTGTCACTGGTGCATGCTCAGCAAGGTCTTACGACAAAGGAGTATAAAAATCTAGTATGTTCTGATCGTGTGAAGGAGAGGGGTGTTGAGGAGGATTCGTGGTTAATTAGACTAGATCGAGTAATAATATCATACAGACTTTGACCGGAATGTTTGTGTAGGTTATTAAGCCTTGACCGGACCTTAACCTACGTGAACATTATATCATGTATCTTTTATGACCGATGATAAACATAGAAATTCATAGTGAAGAATCTGAACCAAGCTCATCTCTCTGTTTTTATTTTCTTCTTGCATAAATACTTTCTGATCGCGCGCGCCAGCTTCACTTGCGCAACTGTTTTCTTTTCTTTTAATTGCTTTCACTTACAAACCCCAATCTTTAGTTGTAGATCAAAAGACGACTTCTCACCGTTTCCTGTGGATTTGACCCCAGCTTGCCTATACTATACTAAGGAAGAGAGTCGGGATAAATTTGCAGCACTCAACGACGTGCTCGTCAAGTCCCAAGAGAAAAAACCTAAATTACATTAAGCTACGTCATACTATTTACGCTATTCTATGGGAAATGACTTTTGTACTCTAAAATGAAGTATATCTTTTAAGTAACAAAGACGAGATTAAGATGAGTTTGGAATTGAATAATAAGCACTTCGGTTTATGTTGCAACAACTATTCCCACCTCAACCCTAGGTGATGACTCATTTGATATCAACACAAAATACGTAATTCATGCATTAAGAGGTTTTGAACCAAGGTTATGTTTTTGCTCTCGGTCAAGAGGAATTCACTCAAGACTTCCTCAAACCGTATCACTCAATACTTGGGATTAATCTAGAGCGAATGGTGAAAGCATCAAATTATGTCATAATATAACGAGAGAAGAAACAATAATAAAGAGAAACATGGAAAAGTATATAACATATTTATCTGTACATCAACCATTCAATGAACCATAAACTTCCAAACATCAATTTTGTTTATAAAATAACAAATTAAAACATTCAAAATAAGAATGCTTTGCTGTTTGGTGTAATATTGTCCATTTTATTAAAAATCATATGGGATTGTAAATCTTCAAGTAATTTCTACACATTTTTTCTATCAAAGAAATTTCCATTTCAAACATTCGTTGTTGTAAACTTCGAAATCGACTCTCGAGGACTTACTGCAACAATGCCTCCGTTCAGCTCTTTGACATGTATAAGACTGAAGGCATGTCCACATGACTGATCAATAAAAGCATTCATGGTTGGACCAATCAAAGGACTCAATTCATCCACCAAAGCATCAAAGACCAATGAAAATTCTCAAAGCAAAGTGTGGTCACTAGGAATAGAACCTATGACATGGGGTATTTATGAAAATACCTCAACCAACATGCCACAACCTTGTTTATAATATTGTTTATGAACCATACATGAACAAATAGTGAACCATTATATTTCAAAAGTATGAAACCATAAAATTTGAGAATTAACAATTACAATTTAAACCGTAACACAACAAAGTTTAGCCCATGTGAGTATACTTAGTATCAATCCGAGATAAAAATCCTCAAATTTGTGCATAATTGTCGTAAAATTTTATAGCACCATCAAGATTATTAATAATGATGTCAAATTTTCGACACATATAATCAGGTATTCCAATATAATTATAGGTACACTGTAACTCTTGTAAGTCTTAGATTTTCTATCATAAAAATATAAAACGAAACAATTGAAAAATTATCCATTAATTTGACCATTAGAATTCAACAAATTGAAAGGAAACCTCAATAAAATACAAAAAAAGATATGGTTTGATAATTAAAATGATATGGTTTGTCAATCGAACTGTATTTCTTTTTGAACCAAAAATCTGATGCATGAAAAATAAAAGTATGGTTCATTAAAAGGAAAAATTATTTAAATATAGAAAATGATTTGAATTCTTTAACAATATTACTTGATTAATTCGAACTAACAATCATAAGCTGTAAATATACATTTAGCATAAGGGTAAATTCTAGAAAACTAGCCGTATAATGTGCATAGTTACAGAAAACCACCGCACGAGTATGAATTTACAGAAAACCATTACTCAAAAATGAATTTACAGAAAACTACCTCTATAAACTGTTACAATAAAAGAGTTTTGTGATATATAACATGCATTAAATGAGTGTTGCATCATATATAGCATATGCAACAATTTCTACGACATGAATGAATGTCACTAAAAGTCACACTTTATGCCATATACCCAAATTGATCATGTTGCAAAATATCGATGCAACCAAGGTTAAGCAACATCCGCTTATGCAATGATAGACCGTTGCACTGTGATTAAGCCGCATTTTTACATTAGATCACACATTTCCCTACGTCGCATAATGGGTTTGCTTATACCACGTATTATAAGTCATCAGAAAAAGACAAAACGATCCTAACTATTCGTACTAAAATGATGAGAAAAAGAAAATATGTATGCAATCTGTAATTTTTATTAAAATCAATACAACAACATGATAATTTATTACACAAATGTAAGACGAAAGAATAATCAAGCTTCAACCTACAAACTTGCAATATATGCTTCACTGCATAATTAAACTAAACTTTTCCAACCGATTATACATATCAAAACATTCAAGTTTGTCTCCAATCCTGAGTATTTTTATGCATACATAAAGTTGTAAAAATTATATTTTTTCGGGCCAGCGACGAGTGATTGAGATGGCACCATGAGGGGACCTTGCATCCCTAATCTGCTTCTCCTGCGTCAACAATTTTGCAAGCCTGCATGCATCATCAGGTCAGAAAGGACGTGAGCTAATGAGATGCTTGACAATGTGACAGAGCGTATTTATACGATCCATCAAAACGTAAAATCTCATGATTTAAATATATTATTTCATGTATTATTTCACTTTTGTGTGTGATTCATGTTATAGATGCATCAGGACTACTTTGACATTTTAATTCTTAAGAGGGTGCAATTTGACGTCATTTGGAATCAAAGATTGAACCGCAAGAAACACAAAATCTGAATTTCTGCATCATCGCGGAGGGAGGGTAAATAATTTATCATCGTTCAGGATATTAAATTTAGATAATTATTCACCCTCCGCGGCCAATAATTTTGCATCCTCCGCGGCAGACCGAAAATCGCAAATTACATTGATTTCAACATTGGAAATGAGAAGCAATAATGCACCTCGAGCTACAAAAGAAGGTGACGGAATTTTAGGCAATTTATGATGAAAATGTATAAAAAAGGAGGAGAGGAAGACATCAAAAATAAGCCATCATTTGGCTAATGTTTGGCTTTCTTTTCACACACATTCTACACCATTTTCAATCATTTTTGGAGCTCTCTTGCAACTTGAAGAAATTTGGATTTTTTGAAGAAGAAACCATCTCGTTCTCAAGCCGTAGTGAAAACGGAAGGAGATAAAGAAGGCCACATCTTCATCATCAAATTTCTGACAATTTTCTTACTTACAAACTCTCTTTTATTTTCTTGTATTTTGTTGTGATGAATCTTATGTGTAACTAAATTCACCTAATTTGGGGAGTTTTTTGTTAACATATTTTGATGATTATTATTGCATGATTATTTTGTGTGAATTTTATTACAATTCTTTGTGCTTAAAACATGCTTGAATGTTTATGTAGAGTAGCCTAGCGGTGAACTATATTAACATGTTTTGTATGATGCTTGTTTGATTTCATTCTAGTCAAGCCAAGCGGTGTAGCTAGTTTGTAATTAATTCATGCTATTATCAATCTTCTGAGAACTTAGCGGTTAATAGAAGATAAGGATTTTATAGAATAATTTGCATATTATCTTAGCGGTTGTATGTGTGTTGTGTCTCTAGCGGGAACAATTAAATAAATTCACATGATTTTTACATGGTAATAATTATTTTAATGTTGCAATCAACTCCTTGAATTGGTGTTTGATTGTGTTACATTGTTTTTACTTGATGCTAAACAATTGAAACCCCCCTTAGGAATTTAGTAGAAAAAATATATTGTTGACCGAAATTGCTCTCTTTTGGGTTCAACCCTACTTGCCGCTTGATAGCTTGTAGGAATTATTATAAATTTAAGTTTGACGCACTCAACGACGTGCTCGTCAAATTTTAGCGCCGTTGCCGGGGAGAGCATAATCTAGGATAGATTATTATTTTTATTTGTTTTTATTTTATTTATGATTATTTTTTGCATTTTACTACTTTACAAGATGTTTGATGCAGGAGATATGAATGAAAATGATCGCCAAACTGGTGGAGTAAATCGAGAAGAATATAATATGCCACCGAGAGATTTATATCACCGAGGAGCAACAATGAAGGAGGTCTCCATGCCAATTATTCGTGAGCAACCATGGTGCATAAGTTCCAACCCGAAGAGGATAATTTTGAAATTAAATTGTCAGTTCTTCATCACCTACCAAAATTTGGAGGATTACCAGGAGAAAATGTAATGCAATACTTGCATGAATTCACGGGAATTTGCCAAACATTTAGACCATATGCCGCGTCGGAAGAAAGTTTCAAGTTAAAGTTTTTCCCTTAAGTTTAACTAACCTTGCAAAAAATTGGTTTTTATATTTGCCTTCAGGAAGTATTCAAACATGGGATCAAATGCAAAGAAAATTCTTGGCTAAATACTACCCTCTTGCAAGAGAAAATCAAGTAAGAAGGGAGTTGTCCCTCATTCGACAAGGTCCAACCGAGTCGATGTATGACTACGTGGAACGGTTCAACACTTTGGAGCAAAGTTGTTACAACTTGGATATACCGGAGAATATATTATCGGAGTATTTGATTGATGGATACTAGAGAGGATGATATTGGATGCTACAAGTGGTGGCACGATTTTTAACTTGACACCATGGGAGGTGCGAGAGTTAATCATGGAAACCGCGGAGAACGCACGATTTCGAGAAGAAAATTACAGAAGAGATGATATTTGTTCAAGTCAAAAATATCTCACAAGTGCATTCAAACACCTACCAAATGGCTAGAGAATTGAAGGAGCTTAAGGAGATGATGACGGTTTATCAAGAACAAATTCATCAACAAACACTGTCATACCATCCTCCCATTCAACAACATGAAAGGTTTAACTCAAATGGAAATTATCCCCAAAGAAAGACCTACAACCAAGAAAGCTCAAGTAAACCTTTAGAAGATGTGGTAAAAGAAGTGAACGCGATGAAAGATATGATGAAGGATGTGGTAGCAAATCAAATGAGAACTGATAGCGCAATCCAAGAGTTACCAAAAACAATGTCACAGGTCGTCTCTACCTTAACCGAGCTCAAAAATGATAGAGGAAAGCCACCATCACAATCAATTCCCAATCCTAAGAGTAACATAAGCGGCATGACATTGAGGAGTGGAAGAAACGTTGAAAAAGAGCAAGGAAATGACGATTTGAGAAGCTGCCCAGAAGAATCCGCGGAGGCTAGACAATTACACGGTGCGGAGGATGATGAAATATTGAAACATGCAGTACCGTCTGCGGAAATAAATGGTTCAGAATCCGCGGTGCCGGCTGATGTAAATCTGAATTTTCCAGTTTCTAATCCTCTTCCATTCCCAATGCAGATGAAAAAGCCTCGGATAAGTCTATAAATGGATAAAGAGCTTTCAGAGTTGTCGAGCAAGGTGGAAATCACAACACCATTGATTTATGCGGTCGAAGATTTAAATGTGGCTTACGGAGAAGATGCACTTGATGTTCCTAAGATTGAATTGAAGCCATTTCCGAGTATTTTCATAGGCAAAGGTAAACCACTACCGGTCATAAATGAAAGAAGGATAAAAAATATGGTGATTGATCACTTGAACAAGACTTCTCGAGAAAAGCGTACCCTTAGGCGAATCAAATATACAAAATTAACGAGGTACCGTCAAGACAATGATATTAAACAACTACAAATATTGGGAGGTAACTCAATTGAATTAATTAGTTGCTTTTAACACATTATCACATGTATTTATTTATTTATTTATTTATTTTGAGTCTCACATGTTTCTCATCCTAATACTCGGGTTGAACCGTGGGGACACGGTTCAGTTCAAGTGTGGGGTGGGAAAGTCGGTATGTTGTGTCAGCACGTTTTATTATTTTAGCATGCATTGAGTCGGTTTGTGAGCACGTTTTTTATTGCATGAGTTGTGAGTATGGAATATGTTGCATGATGTGATGAAATGCTGATTTTTTTAATTTATGTTCTATTCTATTAAATTTTGATATACATGTTTCATATATATTCAAAATTTTGTGATGCAAGTGACTTGATGTATACTATTATTTTTGAGTTTAATTGTTTCAAAATATGGAGTTGATATAAAATGACTTAGAGGGACTTGACACTCGTTCAAAGGCTCAAAGGAAAAAAAATTATTACGCGTAGAATTTGAGGAGCCGGCACAATAAGTTGAAAAAAAATTATTTTTCTACAAATACCGAGGGTTAGGAAGGTAAGTTCCCCCTTGAAAGTATTTGTAGAAAATATTATTATGAAAAATCAACTTAAGAAATTCAATGCGGAAAATTTACTACTCCCTCCGTCCCATTATGAGTGTCCCATTTCCTTTTAGGATGTCCAAAATGATCTTCTCATTTTCTAAAATAGAAACTTGTTTACCTCTATATTTACAGCATCTTTCATACTTTTTATCCCACTCATTCTCTTTCTAACTTTTAATCTCACACTTTTTAATTTTCTTAAAAACTGTGAAAGTTTTCAAATGGGACACCCAAAATAAGACGGAGAGAGTAATACCTTGAGCCGGAGAACGAGGTGAAGAGTCTAAAAAGACTATCTCCAAACAATTTTGTGGAAAACATAAAACTCAAAGGTAACATGTATTATTTGATTCTTTTTTTTGATCATTATTTTAAGTAAAATGTGAGCATGAATTGTTAAAATAAACAGAGTGAATATTGTGATTACTTTGGTGGTTAGTCTTCAAAAATTAATGATTAGAATGTCTGCATGTCTTGAACTTTTTCTTGTTCGGGACGAACAAGGATAAGTGATGAGGTACTTTTTCTCATGATTTAAATATATTATTTCATGTAGTATTTCACTTTTGTGTGTGATTCATGTTATAGATGCATCAAGACTACTTTGACATTTTAATTCTTAAGAGGTTGCAATTTGACATCATTTGGAATCAAAGATTGAACCGCAAGAAACACAGAATCTGAATTTCTGCATCATTGCGGAGCGTAAATAATTTATCATCGTTCAGGGTATTGAATCTAGATAATTATTCACCCTCCGCGGCCAATAATTTTGCATCCTCCGTGGCAAACCGAAAATAGCAAATTACATTGATTTCAACATTGGAAATGAGAAGAAATAATGCACCTCGAGCTACAAAAGAAGGTGACGGAATTTTAGGCAATTTATGATGAAAATGTATAAAAAGGAGGAGAGGAAGACATCAAAAATAAGCCATCATTTGGCCAATGTTTGGCTTTCTTTTCACACACTTTCTACACCATTTTCAATCATTTTTGGAGCCCTCTTGCAACTTGAAGAAATCTGGATTTTTGAAGAAGAAACCATCTCATTCTCAAGCCGTAGTGAAAACGGAAGAAGATAAAGAAGGCCACATCTTCATCATCAAATTTGTGACAATTTTCTTACTTACAAACTCTCTTTTATTTTCTTGTATTTTGTTGTGATGAATCTTATGTGTAACTAAACTCAACTAATTTGGGGAGTTGTTTGTTAACATATTTTGATGATTATTATTGCATGATTATTTGGTGTGAATTTTATTACAATTTTTTGTGCTTAAAACATGCTTGAATGTTTATGTAGAGTAGCCTACTGGTGAACTATATTAACATGTTTTGTATGATGCTTGTTTGATTTCATTCTAGTCATGGCTAGCGGTGTAACTAGTTTGTAATTTATTCATGTTATTATCAATCTTCTTGAGAACTTAGCGGTTAATAGAAGATAAGGATTTTATAGAATTATTTGTATATTATCTTAGCGGATGTATGTGTGTTGTGTCTCTAGTGGGAACAATTAAATATATTCACATAATTTTTACATGGTAATAATTATTTTTATGTTGCAACCAACTTCTTGAATTAGTGTTTGATAGTGTTACATTGTTTGTTACTTGATACTAAACAATTGAAACCCCCTTATGAATTTAGTAGAAAAAAATATACTCTTGACTTAAATTGCTCTCTTTTGAGTTTGACCCTACTTGCCGCTTGCTAGCTTGTAGGAATTATTATAAATTTAAGTTTGACGCACTCAACGACGTGCTTGTCACACTGAATATAAATAAATCAGTGAAAGAGTTGTATAGTAAAACTAACACATATCAACTTTGAATCACCTAGTAAGAGCTTCTTTATAAGTTTCACGAGGTATTGCAGGCTGGCAGACATCAATGTTCTAGTTAACCCTTGCTACTGTTGTTGCTGGTGCGTCCGAAGGAGATATGGCCTTCAGCACCGGTGCTCTCCAAGGACGGGTCCCTAGAGTGCTGCTGCTGTTGCTTCCGGGGATTGATCAAATGGCAACTTGATATCGGTTTGAATCGTGTATTCACTTTCCGAAATCAGTATTTCGCCCCTTACAAAAGCCTTAGGGTTACACGAAATCTGAAGTGAGATAAGACAAACCGGCCAACACCGATCAAGGCTCTTGGATCGAATGTTGATGACGTTTGTTTAGTCTTTTGGTGTATCAATACTTGTGTATCTCAATACCTCTGTGTATCACATGTGATGTGTCTCATGATCCCACACTAAGATCTGTCATTCTCAATATATCCATCAATGTTTTGCAGTTACAAAACTGCCACATTCAGCAGTTACACAAACTGCCACGTTCAACAGTTACACGTGGGGACACGTTCCATAACCGTTCAGCAGTTACACGTAAACTGCTTCAACAGTTACATAAACTGTTCAGCAGTTATAAAACTGTCAGCAGTTATCTAAACTGTTACAACCAGAGAATGACACACAGGGACGCGTCCGTTGGCACATGAGGACCCTTCACAAGGGACCCGTCCTCATCCAGACAGACAATGATCTGTACATTGGTGTATGCATTAGTTCATGTAACAACCATATATCATGTGCGGCCACACATGATATATGATAAATACATCTAAAACACCAACAATCCTCCCCCTTTTAGTGTATTTTATCATAACTTGCGCATAAGTGGAAATGTCCATTACGATTGAATTTCCACGTAGTGTACAGCTTGAAACACCCTGAAAATCATGGTGTCCGTAAGGATTGAACCAATCAATCCCTCTTGGGTGCCACAAGACAATACACACGCAAGTCATCTGACTAAACAAAGTTGTCCTGACTCGTTAACGGCCATGAGTCCATATCTATTCATGAACATGTCCGAGGCCTACCTGAAGCCTCATGAAGCGGCCAAACTTCATGTTCACATAGGTAATTTCCTTATCAGGGACCGCTCCCTATCGTGTACCTACTTTACACTTTTTCAAGGAAACTATTAAGATTCAGGGACGGGTCCCTATCAGCCTATTCAGTAGGGGAGCAAACGTGGGGGTTAAATCATGCTCCCAGCCTTTAGAAATGAGCTTGTGCCACATTGAATTCTGTCCCGGAGTTACCGGTAGGAATTGGGTGTCTCACCCCTAAAGGACTAGTCAGGTACGTACGTGTGTACAAGTCCCACCCCCTCATTAGATCTCACAACCATGTCTCTTGCAAGACCCTTCGTCAAGTGATCTGCCATGTTCCGTTGTGATCTAACGAAATCAACCGATATCACCCCGTGTGAAATGAGCTCTCTGATCACACTATGCCTCACACCTAAGTGGCGTGATTTCCCATTGTACACCTGGCAATAAGCCTTATTCAGCGCTGCAGCACTGTCACAATGTATTGATATGGGTGAAATTGGTTTCTCCCACAATGGAATATCATGGACTAAGTCCCTTAGCCATTCTGCCTCTTTACCAGCAGCCGCTAAGGCAACAAGTTCAGATTCCATCGTAGAGGACGTCATGCAAGTTTGCTTCTTGGAAGCCCATGAAATAGCACCTCCCCCAAGCAGGAATATCCACCCGCTTACCGAGGAATGGTCTTCTTCACTTATCCAACTTGCATCTGAGTACCCTTCCACAACAGAGGGACTGCCAGTGTACATCAGAGCATAATCAAGTGTTCCCTTCAGGTACTTCAACACTCTATGTACCGCGTCCCAATGATGAACGCCAGGGTTGCTAGTAAATCTACTAAGCTTACCCACTGCAAAAGCAATATCTGGTCTTGTGCTAGTCATAGCGTACATCAAAGACCCAATTACTTTAGAATATTCCAGCTGAGATACAGCTGCTCCTGTGTTAGGGACGAGTCCCTTAGCAGGATCATAGGGAGTGCTCACAGGTTTACAATCATAGTAGTTGAATTTCCTCAACAACTTCTCAATGTAATGTGATTGAGTCAACATGATACCTGATTTGTTTCTCATTATCCTTATACCAAGAATAACATCAGCCTCCCCCATATCTTTCATGGAGAATTTGATGACAAAAACTGTTTCGTCTCAAGGACCCGTCCATGACTGGTCCCAAAAATCAGCATGTCATCAACATATATGCAAATTATGACTCCTTCACCAGAATCATCAAATTTGCTATATACACACTTGTCCGATTGGTTTAAAACAAAACCATTCGACAACACAACCTCATCAAATCGTTGATGCCATTGTTTAGGAGCCTGTTTCAGTCCATACAGGGACCTGTCCAGTCTGCACACCTTGTGTTCAAGACCAGCAAGGACAAATCCCTCAGGTTGTTTTATGTAAATTTCCTCCTCCAACCTTCCATTAAGGAATGCTGTTTTCACATCCATTTGATGGATGACTAGATTGTGAATTGCTGCCAAAGCAATCAACAACCTAATGGTTGACATACGAGCAACCGGAGCGTACGTGTCAAAGTAATCCGTCCCTTGCTTTTGTCTAAAGCCTTGGACCACAAGTCTAGCTTTAAACTTGTCAATACTTCCATCCGCTCTCATTTTCCTTTTGAAAATCCACTTACATCCCAAAGGTTTAACACCCTGGTGGCAGTGCAGGTCAGTAAGTGTCCAGGTACGGTTCCCCATGATGGATTGCATCTCATCATCTACTGCCTCCCTCCAAAAGGACGCATCACGAGACTTCATAGCCTCGTCAAAGGTTCTAGGATCATCCTCAACATTGTAACAATACAACTGTTGGGAATATATTTCATCCCTTGTACCTTCCAACAAGTAAGTTTGAAAATCATTACCAAATGACTTTGCTTTTCTTACTCGGGAACCCTTCCTCAGTTCAGAAACTTGTTCATCCGAAGGATTAACATTATCATTCTGAACATCAGAACTGAGAGACTCACCATTTGAAATAGATTTCAATTGGAAGTGTCCCTCATCACCCTGTTCTGAGTCCAAGTCCCTGTAAGGGACCCGTCCCAGACCAGTGACAGAGCCCTTTGAAAGGAAACGTCCTTCATCAAAGATAGCATCCCTCGATTCAATAACACTATGAACCGAATAGAACTTATTTGGTTCAATTACATAGAACCTATAAGCCCTCGAGTGTTCAGCATATCCAATGAATATACACTCCACACCTCTTTCACCAAGTGTCTTATGCTTAGGATCTGGTACACGGACAGCTGCCCTACAACCCCAGACCCGTACATAACTCAAGCTGGGTTTCCTTTTGAACCAAAGTTCGTATGGAGAGGACCTGTTCCTTCGGTTAGGAACCCTATTTAAGATATAGCATGCAGTAAGCATGGCCTCTCCCCAAAACCCATCACTAAGTCCCGAGTAGGAGAGCATGGAATTCACCATCTCCTTTAACACTCGATTCCTCCTTTCCGAAACAAAAGGTTCAAGCATACTACTTACTCTTTGAACATTAACAAAGGTTGTCTAGTGATCTTAGTAAGCATGCAAGTTCTACATTTTTCAATATGCTTATTAAACATGGGAATCAGTCCATTATTACACATGTCCAGTAATCTCTTATAGTGAACGTGTCCAAGCCGAGCATGCCACAGAGAGGAACTGTCCTTCGAAGGGACCCGTCCTTCTGATACATTATCATGAGTATTGACCATGTGAACAGATGTTGAAACATTAGAAATACTAAGTTTAAACATTCCATTACATAAGTAACCACGTCCAACAAACAAGCCACACTTAGTCAAAATGAATTTATCGGCTTCATACACTTGCCGAAAACCCATCTTATTGAGAACAGGTCCAGAAACTAAGTTCTTTCTAATGCAAGGAACAAATAACACATTACAAAGATTTAAAATCTTTCCAGAAGTAAATTCCAAATCTACTTGTCCATGCCCAAGTACAGGTGTGTTGACTCATTTCCATGTGAAGGACCCGTCCACTGCGTTGTAACAAAAGACTTGAACATAGATCTGTCCCTACATACGTGCGAAGTAGCACCAGAGTCAATCCACCAAGAAATCTCATCATCCTGCATATAACATGCCTCAGAAATGTTAGAAACATAATCCAAAACAGGAATAGATTTCAAACATGACACAGTTCCCTGAAAGGGACCCGTCCATTTCTGACCTTGATGAGTACACTGCCAGGTTCCTTAGAACTCTGACCAGACTTTGGAACTTTACCCTTCTTTGCAGAACGACAATCTCGTTTGAGATGTCCCATCTTGCCACAGCCCCAACATTTGACACCCTTCCCTGGTTGGGACGGTTTCTTGTTAGGTCCACTGTCAGTGTTATCAGAAGAGCGTTTAACACCCTTCCCCTTGTCCCTTTTAGAGGACCCTTCCTCTGTCACATTGACAGAGCCAGAAACCTGTGGTTTCTTACCCTTCTCCTGCGCACGAATACCATCTTCGATACGCAAGTGGCTAGCAAGCTCAAGAAGAGATAGATTCTCTTTCTTATGCTTCAACATGTTCTTGAAGTCCCTCCACGAAGGAGGCAGTTTGTCAATGACACTGGACACCGAGATTGCCTCGTCCATCTTCAAGTCATGTTGGGCGAACTGCCCCAAGATACGTTGTATCTCATGGAACTGTTCCATAACAGGACGACTGTCCACCATCATGTACTCATTAAAATTGCTCACAAGAAATTTTACACTGGACGCGTCCTCTGCCATATACTTAGACTCAAGAGAATCCCAAAGTTCCTTAGCAGATTCAACATTTTGATAAATATCAAATAGGGAGTCAGACATACCATTGAGGACGTGTCCTCTGCAGATGTAGTCATCGTTCTCCCACTTGTTCCTGATCCTCAAAGCCTCCACTGAAGAATCATCACCCACCTCAGGAATGGGTGTGGACAGGACATACGCCACCTTCAGGTTGGTCAGCAGGAAGTGCATCTTCTTCTGCCAGCGACGGAAGTCAGTTCCCTCGAACTTGTCCAACTTCTCCATCTTGCTTGCCATCTCACGAACAGTTGCCATGGATCACCGAATACTGATTTCGACTGTTGTTGCTGGTGCGTCCGAAGGAGATATGGCCTTCAGCACCGGTGCTCTCCAAGGACGGGTCCCTAGAGTGCTGCTGCTGTTGCTTCCGGGGATTGATCAAATGGCAACTTGATATCGGTTTGAATCGTGTATTCACTTTCCGAAATCAGTATTTCGCCCCTTACAAAAGCCTTAGGGTTACACGAAATCTGAAGTGAGATAAGACAAACCGGCCAACACCGATCAAGGCTCTTGGATCGAATGTTGATGACGTTTGTTTAGTCTTTTGGTGTATCAATACTAGTGTATCTCAATACCTCTGTGTACTGTGCATCATCACATTATCATCATACCCCACTAAACTCAGTCATTCTCAATATATCAATCAATGTTTTGCAGTTACAAAACTGCCACATTCAGCAGTAACACAAACTGCCACGTTCAACAGTTACACGTGGGGACACGTTCCATAACCGTTCAGCAGTTACACGTAAACTGCTTCAACAGTTAGATAAACTGTTCAGCAGTTATAAAACTGTCAGCAGTTATCTAATACTGTTACAACCAGAGAATGACACAGGGACGCGTCCGTTGGCACATGAGGACCCTTCACAAGGGACTCGTCCTCATCCAGACAGACAATGATCTATACATTGGTGTATGCATTAGTTCATGTAACAACCATCTATCATGCGTGGCCACACATGATATATGATAAATACATCTAAAACACCAACAGCCAGAGACCTTTACTTTAGTGAAGATGCTGCTTTTTATTTTGGAAGATATTCTGGGACTTGCTTCGTCTTCAGTTCTGTTGGGTACATTTCAGACACTTTGGGGAGTTGTCAAGTTACTGTGTGATACAATTTTTATGCTCTGCTTGCTCTCAACTATCTTATTTAAGTACTTGAATCCGTGGAAATTCCCGAATGCGCTTTCTCTAGTCACGCACATACTTAATCATCGCAGCAAATTTTTCATGTTGAACTTTAAGGGAGACATGCTACTATTGCTCTCTATGTATATGTTTGAAGCCAATTAATTTTCAAGTCATTATATCACAAGCATGTGTTACAGGGGAGTGTTTATCAGAGTCCTCGAAGATGTGCTTTTACGACTCTAGTTATTGGATGTATGGTCTGTGGGTATTATTGTTGCTATTGCATTGGCACATTTACTACGATTGACAAGCAATGTCGTCCTTATTTTACCAGTTCTCCGACCAATGAAAAAAGAAAGAAAATTGGCAGTAAGATGATTGTTATTACAATTTATGTGGACGAGGAGTCTGAATATCATGACACAGTACTGCTAAAGCTACTTGTGCTCGCTGAAACCTCTCTGATTCCCATCTATACTCCTCCAGTTGTTGCTGGTTTTGACATTGATGCATCAGCTCTTATGAAAGTGCTTACCACCACCAGTAATAGGTCTTCGTCATATTGGAAAGAATTTAAAAGGCTGCTGCAAGTGGCAGTGCTGTGTAGGAATGACATGGAAGAGTTTACAAAGAGCATGATTAATATCATTGCCACATGCTACACTTGTTATTTCCTATTGTGGCATCCATATCTCATGAGTTTCTTGCTATCTCATTCAGCAGTGTTGACAAAGTTTGACAATTTTTTTTATTACATTGGGTACATTACAAGCTCAATTCGAGCATTACAAATCATTATCGAAACTGTACCATTACATGAAAATCAGTTACATGACCTTCATTCGAAACTAAACCATTACATGACCTCCAACCGAAGCTATTACATAGGAAAGACTCCACCACATGGGGAGTAGGAAAAGGAATAGGAAAGGCCTCCTTCAAGGCAAGAATAATTAGTGAGGCCATGACAAAGTTTGACATTTTATTCTCTATTTTCTCGTCACCAAGACCACCAGACATCATGACCACATGCTGCAGTTTCGTTTTATTGATATTCTCTTTACCGAGACCACTAGATATTATCGACCTTGTAAGGTCGTATTGAAGGACGGAGGAATGATACGTGCATAGACTACGACAATAATGAATATTTCCTCATTTCAAGGGCCTCTTTAGAATAAAATAATTTAGCTTCCTTGTAAGGCTTATAAAAGCCAGTATTACAATTGTAAGGGCAAGCAATAAATTAAACCCTAAACTTCTCATCCCTTCTCCCGTTCTCACCCTCTCCAAACTCTAATTTCTATTTCTTCTATTTCTCATCTTTACTTCATCTATTCCTCATCTACTCTTTCATCTGTTACAGATCTTCATATTTGTAAATGTTAGGGACACAAGTTCAAGGGAAGAACTCGCCACAATAGACTAGTCTGTTATAGGAGGGAACCCCTTGATCTTATATCCCACTAGATGGTTGCCCACCTAGCCAATGTGGGATTCTAACAGCCTTCCATCTGCACTTTGCACCCTGACGTCACTTTGAGAGCCACTATCATATATGGAATAACCCTCTTCGCTCTTGATCCCTGGATAAGCATCCAAATTGCTTTATATCCTTTATTGTGGCCAAAGACTTCGGATCAGGGAATTGTTCCTGAAAAGCCAATAGTCAAGCGTATGTGAGTTTAAGGCATTGAGTTATTGACATGCTAGCCTATGACATTGAACATGAGAGAACTTGATTTATTGATTGCACTCTGGTGATATTAAATAATATAAGTGCCTGAAACTAAAAAGATAACCTTGTCAAATGTGAAACCACGAAATTCATCCATATATATAGTCAATGTCCATCCACACAAATTCGCATGGTATATCTTTCTCCCTGAATGACTTTGAGATCTGGATTTCATAAAGCAAAACAAAACTTCACTTCACTGCAATATCATAATACCACAAATACTAAAAAAATGGACAAAGACTCTATAACCACTGTTTTGTGAAAAGGTATTTCAGGTAACGAATGAAACTGTGACATAAATAAAGCATGCAGAGGCTCTTGATTCACTAGTGTAGAGAAAATTGAACCAGCATTTCTTGAATCTCAAGCCTTTGAACTCATACGAGAATATATACATTGACTGATACGTAAATCATAAATTTTACCTATGAACCCTCTTTTCAGATTCATAACTCCAATGGCATTGCTGATAGCCTAGTGATCCGCTCTGGGGGGCATGAAAACAGTCCCTAAAAATAAGCACATGCACGTTTCAATAACTAAAACACAGCCGAAATCAAAGAAATCCGAGGAAAACATTAGAAGTGTACAAACTGCAACGAGTTAAAAGTAACCCCGATGTATAGGTGCTTATATTACCAATTGCATGGGACAAGGAAGTCAAAACTAAAAAGTTGGCGAATCAAATGGACCAAAAGTAATAACGGGATATGAGGACACATCAATGAACTTCATAGTTAATTGTTACCCTAAATTAATCTGCAAAGTGAACATCACTGTCGATCAATAGTCAAAAACTCGCCGTTATAAGGTTGGGTACATTTAAGCGGGACGAGGTGCAACCTCACAACATCTCTTTGTATCAGCAAGAACCCCAGGGCCTCTCCATTTGAAAGGATATAGCTGGCACCCAAGGATGCGATTGATACAAAGAAATAGTTCCAGATCCATAGCCCCATGGGCCATGCATCAGTATTCCACATAAAAATTTGTGTTTAATGCTTAACATCAGACAAAAGCACCGAGCATTTTATAACAACATATAAGCAATGGAGAAATAGAGAATTACTACCCAAGTCCTGGTCCTTTCAAGAGGTCCACTAACTTCTTCTGTCTACAAGCTCGTACCTTCAGGAAACTACATAAGAGATACAAAATAAAATGAATGTAATTTGAAAACCTAGGAGAGTTCAATAAACCAGCTTGAACAACATCCATTGAAAATAAAAAACAATCATAACCTCAAGTTTAAAAGTCTATTATCCATTGTTGATTGTTGCACTAAAAAAAGAAGGAACATAAGCAGGATGTTTTCCGGTCTTAATCAGATCATCCCTATTCGCAGTAATAGTAAATGATACACTGGGAAATGCAGCCTCTCTATCGGTCGCAGGTCAAATCAAACCTGAAAACTCCCAACTTCCAATATGGGCTCATTTATCATGTCACGTCACCCAACACTATATCAGAATTTAATCCACTTTTTCCCATCCTTGTTACAGACCTTTTTCTAGTTGATCTAATAACTTGCCGTTTCTTCCCACATGATAGAATTCACTTTTCCGCAATAAAGACCATCGATACAGCCATCAAAATGAAGCAACCAAAAGATTCAATGAAAAAATGATAATAAAAAAAAGTTGAAACATACCATTTCACTCTAATTATCATATCAATCTAATGATCAGTCAATTCAATTTCAAATTATACAACTAATCTGATCCAAAGATTAAACACATACCAGATTCAAGGATAAATTAATCAAGCAAAATCAAGGAAACAAAGTGAAAGGCGATCGAAGTGCTGAGCACAAGTGACTTATTGAGGCCAAATCGGTGAAGGGCTGGTTGAGTGTTCTGAGTGTTGTGATGTGTTGAGCAAGGTTGATTGCTCTAGATTTCTTGATAGTCAGTAAGTGCAAGTTGAGAGGGTTGTACAGGGACTGGGAGTTGAGAGTGAGTGAGTGAGTGCATGTGAGTTACTTTGTACTTGAACATCACTAGTTGGTTCCGGCCAGCATATTTCCGGGTGATAGTGCATTCAACCGAGCCTCAGGAGCTCAACGTGGATTAAACCCTTCGGAGATTTAACCACGGTATAAATCAAGTGTTCTTTAAGTTCTTTAAGTCTTTGGAAAGACTTGCATGTTATTAGTATAGATTTTGGTATTGCCTGAATCTGACCGGAATTTTAGAGGTCCAGTGATACATATCTACGATTACTACAAAAATAAAAGGCAAATAGAACCTTTAAAAAACACGGAACACCTAGGATAGGCAAATACATGAGCGTACAACTCAGACATTTGTGTCTGTCCCTTAGTTCTTGAAACAACATAGCACTTTTTAAATAATAATTGATTACATATTTAAAATAATTAATCTGAATGAAAATTAAAAATACACTTTTTCTCAAAAAATAAGATTTGTAAAATTGTTTAGATTTTTTTCTATGATTATTTCCTTTCACAAATGTAAAAAACATTTAATATTCTATTATTGTGGGAAAATTATTAAAAATATTAGTTATGAGATATTATATTTCGTTTCAGTTTCAAATATGATACTTTTTTACGATTCCGTGATTTGACAAACTGCGAATTGCTATTGAACGTTGCCAAATTTCTTCCTGCTTGCCACATGTGCTCCTAAACACTGCGTTTAAATTTTTCTATTGATCCCTCTATTTGAAACAGCGGTTTCATTTGTTCTTGATGAAATTGATGTTTCGAAATGCGGGTTCCCGTCACGATCAATTTAGGATATTCTTCTTTTTTCCTCTTTTTTCCTCCATCTCTCCCTCATCCGCGGCGGCTTTAACCACACCCCGACTCCGACGACCCATTTTGTAAGCAAATCATCTCATTCTTCAATTTCAAACGTTAGGATGTCAATTGTGAATGAAATTTGATGTAACTGAATGTATTTGTGCTCGATTATGAGGATATATATAAACTGTGGTTGATTATGTTCGTGTAATTTGTATAATTGATTGCGTTTTCGATCTATATTGACATTTGTAACGACATTGAAAATATGTAATACCACTTGAATATCGAATATAACATCCTGAAGCCATCATTCACGTAGAGAGGAATGTGCATCCAACTCCAGCCAAAGTCCTTACATGATGTATCCCGATGATTTAGTCGAGCCTAGACCAATTGACGAAATCTTACTCATTCAGCAACAAGTTCACCGCAATGAGATAGTTTGGAATGATCCGGTAAATTTTCCTTAGTGTAAATTTTTGAAAATTAAATTTAAGTGTGATTCATGTACCACTGATTTATTTTATATGTGTAACATATTTTACTACAATGGAAATTTTTTTATTTAGTTACTCACTCCGAATTATAATAACTATTAAAATAAAAAATTTAAATACAATATATTTTAAATTGCTACATGTCGATTTTAATTTTTTACTATTAATTATTTTTGACGAAGTGGGGTTGGCCTAGTGGTTAGGCACCCACTACCTGTGCCAATAGGTCTCGGGTTCGAGTCATGGGGTAGGAGTGAATTCCGAAAACCCTTTTAAAAAAAAGTAAAATGCAAACAGGTCTTAACCATTAATTTTCGAAAATCTGACGACTATTAATTTGGGGTCAATTTGTAAATATTGTAAAGATTAAATATTGAATATAATATTTATAATCAATTGAAGGGTAAATTAATCACAAATTTTTCCACATTCAACTGTTTCAAGATTTCTAAAATCGCGGTTTAGGTAGAATTTGATTCCGATTCGAACATGAGCATCGATTTCACAAAATTAGCGAAACTTAAACACCAGGCACAGAAAAGATTCCAAAACCAACTACCCAAAACCATCCGCGTCCCACTCTCAGTCGGGATTTGAAACCCTACGCTTCTTTTGGGTTGTTGGGGATGTTTAAAACAACATCTATTTTGAGTTGATATTCTGGTTTGATATTTTGTGGTGATATGTCTGGTTGATGTTCTAGGTAGTTATAATGAAAACATCAGGTATTTAAAATTGTATTTTGGTTCAAAGATTGCATGCATATGGTCCACGATTTGCATTCTATGGATCATGATTTGCGACGTATGGTTCATGAACCATATACTACCATAACGTGAATCTCATTTGAAACCCTACGCTTCTTTTGGGCTGTTAGGGATGTTTAAAACAATATCTAGTTTGGGTTGATATTTTGGTTTGAT
Source organism: Sedum album (assembly GCA_006409495.1). NCBI lineage: Eukaryota > Viridiplantae > Streptophyta > Magnoliopsida > Saxifragales > Crassulaceae > Sedum > Sedum album. The sequence goes on from QZGG01000537.1 coordinate 83,575, forward strand.
ATTTTATGGTGATATGTTTAGTTGATGTTCTGGGTAGTTATAATGAAAACATCATATATTTAAAATTGTATTTTGGTTCATAGATTGCATGCATATGGTCCACGATTCGCATTCATATGGATCGTGATTTGCGGCATATGGTTCATGAACCATATACTACCTTAACATGAATCTCATACTAGTTAATGTTGCACCTGCATAACTTTGACCTTAACCTATGCAAAATGATGATTCATAATTTGACTCATCATGATTCTTGAATATCATACCTATCAAACCGTGAACCATACTATAGTAAACAGAGTGGTACGTAAAACAAACTGGATATTGTCCATAAACAAAGTAATTCATATGATCACATTTATAAGAACTTTGTGACACATTATCCATCATGTTCAATAAAAAGAGTAGATATGATTCATGAATTATATTAATACATATTCTGAATCACTGATTGAATAATTCAAATTTTTAGCGGCGTCAATATTGTCGAAACGCTGACCAATTAATGGAGCATAAAAATCAGAGCAATCTGTTATAGTAACATGCTCGTTGCTGGACTTTTGAGTACTGTTATCCATTTTGGATTTTATCTCCCCTGAAATACATAAAATAATAAAATATAAGTGCCTATGATTCATCATTTGCTGTTATATGATTCATCATTTGCCGTTATATGATTCATCAGCTGTTATAAGTACTCCTACCTAGAACATGAAACTCATGATTCATTATTTGCTATATCATGATTCATGAATCAAATATATACAATGTATGGATTATACGAAAGAATATATTAGTAATACAAAAACAGACCCTAATGAATACAAAATCTAAAATAATCTTATCAGAACATCAATGTAAACAAAATCAGACAACGAAGCTAAACATTCCAGTTATAAAAACATCTATGATTCCTGATTTGCTATAATATGACTCATGAATCAAATATAGACAAATATCCTTTCACAAAAATAAAAACAATTAATATTCTATTATTGTGGGAAAATTATTAAAATTATTAGTTATGAGATATGTTATTTCATTTTTATCAAGTTTCTGTTTCAAAAATGACCCTTTTTTACGATTCTACGGTTTGACAAACAACGGGTTGGTATTGAGCATTGACAACGTGGCAGATTTCTTCATGTGGCTTGCCACATGTGCTCCTAAACGTTGCGTTTAAATTTTTCTATTGATCCCTCTATTTTTTTTTGATTCAAGATGAGTATATTTCATAGCAAAAGATATTACAAGTCGAGCAAGTGAAACATAAACGAAGGGACATATCCTAAGACAACACTACGTCGAGGAAGTCTCGTAAATGCAATTTGTAGAGTAGGCCATGATCGGCGCCATCCCAACGAACTCACCACAATCCAGAACCCATCGGACTCGAGAAGACACTTCGAAGTCAAGACAAATACCGAGAGGGCAGCAAGACCCAGAAATCAGAAAAAACCAAGACAAGGGTCACGAGCAACAAGGCCCTGGCAGGGGACACATCCATCAAAGTCCAGGCAGGGGACACAAGCACAAGTCCCAACCCAACAGGCCCATCAGGGCATCAAAGCCCAGCCCACGAAAAAGGAAACCCTAGCACACTTTCATCCTCAGCCGCCAACCATCCTCACGCCACCAACCATCCTCACGCCGCCGCCGTCCCTCTTCACGCCGCCCATCCACACGCCCCATCCTCACGCCGCCGACCCACCTCACACCACCGTCCATCATCACGCCACCGAGCCCCAATTTCGCGCCGCTCCATCCACGCATCCCCAAGCCTCAGCCGCCACACCACAACCCTCGCACTCCGTAGATCCGGCCATCCCGGAATACAGCCGCCCTCCCTTCGCCGTCCGACTCTCACACCCCACTGATGCTCATCCCCGCGACCCTCCCGCGACGCATGCCACCACCAGGCGTGTGGCCGCCCAGAAGCTTGGATGGAAGACCAAGCTGTGGATTATCCACAAGGGCCGCCAGCCATGGAGTGACCGAGCACCCGGGAGTCACAGCCAGACCACATCGCTCAACCACCACCACCCGCACGAAAAACCCCCAAAAAGGGAGCAGAAAAGAAAGCACCCAGGCTTGACAAACAGCTAGCACAAGGCTAGAGGAAGAGCTAGCCAGAAGGCTAGAGGAAAAGCTAGCCAGAAGGCTAGAGCAAGGGAGGACAACCTCCATTATTAAAAGGGAAAGCAGCAAGAAAACCTAGAGAAACAGAACAAACATGGGCGGAGGAAGACGAACCTCCTCCCCGAGGGGAGGGGTGTCTTCCCCACCCGAACAGGCGAGAATCAAAGGAAGTTCGGAGAGTGTTTCAACAGGAGAGAGAAAGTGTGTAAACTATTCTATTGATCCCTCTATTTGAAACAGGGATTTCATTTATTTTTGATGAAAACGATGTTTGAACCACGGTTCCAGTCACGATCAATTTAGGATATGATGGAATGTTTGGGGATTTGAAAGATTTGAGTGTGAGTGGAGCTTCATCAATATCTTTTAACGCTATGGGGTTTAAAGTTAGAAAAAATTGTATTGCTAACAACTACGCCTTTTTATGTCTTGCAACATGCCGAGATGTAATGTGCAAAAGAGTCGAAATGGTGCGTATGTAGCATAATTGCAACATACTACATGTTGCTAAATATCTGTGTCATAGGTGTGTTGCATAAGTCGTGTAACTACTTTCGATTGTATGTTGCATTAGTGTTTACCTCTTTTGCAACATAATAAATTGTTGCTAAGTACGTTTGTTAACTTTTTAATTTTTACAAATGATAGTTTTGGACGTATTTAAAAAGAAATAATTTATAATAATTATTTACTAATTTTAGATCTAGCAAATAACATAATACTTGGAATAAAGAGATAAATAAGGAAACCAATTAATTTTATATTTATTAGGAAAGTTAATTATACAATAATTACATGAGTCATGAGCTATAACTACAAGAACAAAATCATCACATTTAATAAAAACTAATCCTACAAATCAAATTGCATTTCAAGGCTACTATGTGTCTCATCCTCATCAGTTTGCAAACTCCCTTATCTTCATTAGTCGCCAAATTCCCTTCATCCTCATCAGCCGCACCATAATGTGTAATCAGAAGCCTTACATCAGTCGCCAAATTCCCTTCAAGGATATGTCGAAGTTTAGTTTGAAACTGCAGACAAATAGCCTTACCTCAAGTAAAAAGGCATTGAGATCTACAGGCACAATTGTAGTCGTTGTCAATGTTGTGAAGTTGGACGGATCCCTGCATTACATAATAAGTTCCTCAAAAAAACCAACCACTGACAATATTAATTGATGACCTGGTGCTAAAATCCCATCCGGTTTCAGCTGTCGAAGCCACTTCCCTGAAAAATTGCTTTCTTTCTTTGGAATTCAAGATACTAGAAGCAGCAGCTATGTCCTTTGAAAATAAAGAAAGATATGAAATAAAAATGAACTCTTCACAGCTTCCCACAATTATAGTTTTAAAAAGGTAAGGACAAACCATGGTTGAAAATTAGGGTTTGTGACATGAGAGCATGAAGGTGGATGTTGATGAACAAAGCTGCAATTACAGTCCCAGGAAGCATGTAATCTATTTCGATACATCGTCGTCTCAGCTGCGTCGGACGCGAAGCGGGTCTCGGTGGAGACAGACGCGGACAGGTACAGCTGTAGTTGCGGTTCTAGCGCTTCTAATATCGACTACAGCTTGGTTGTCGCTCGTCTTTTCCGGAACCACTGGAAGCTGTAAGCACCAGCTTACAACTAAATGTGTAAGCTGTGGTGGAGGCCGGAGGAGATGCGAGGCTATGTGTGGAAATTGAAACTTTAGAATTTAGGAAAATGTTGAAGTGAAAGAGGAGAACGGTGTGAAGTGGTAAATGTGTTTTGTTTTAGGGTCTACATATCGACGGCTGAGATTACATCAACCAAATTTTTTATGTTTTCCTCCTATTTTCTTTCATTTCCCTCTTCTTACAGTTGATGACATGGCAAAAGGTGATTGGTTGATACAAGTGCACTCGGATGATAATCTCCATCCTTCATTTAATCTTTAATATTAACCATTGGATCAAACACTACAAACTAATTATAATAAACCATATTCCATACATAGATATTATAAAATTCTGCATTTAGATATGAGTAAGGATCAGGTGAAAAGCACCTTTTGGTTATAAAATACAAACATATCTCAACCATTAAATATTCAAATCGGACGGCTATTAATTTGGGGGTGCAAATATAATTAATTGAAACATTAAATACGAGATTTTGATTTCAATAATTCAAAAAGGGTATATTAGTCCACACAAAAAACCCAAAAATCAAGCAGTTTTGATTTTTTCCAAAAATCACGTTCTCCTCGTTTCCTATTTTGATTTATCTTCCCCTTTCCCCAACTTCAAATTCTGACAAGCAAACTGCGCACTCCGACAACTCCTCCAAGTCCAAACCCTTCTGAAAAACAAACTCATGTAAAGACTTAAGAACAGAATTGTCGAGCCCTTGAGAAGGGGTTGTAGCAGAATCGACATAAAAGACTAAATTTTGACGGCGGTTTCGGTTGCGGCGTTGAAGCTGGCGTCGGCGGGAGCGAAGGAGGTACCAACGAGCGTAAAGATGCAAGAAGACCATGAAGATAATAACAGCGAAGAGAATAACGATGGCGCTGAGCATGATCTTGCCGCTGAGCTCGTAGCCTTTGCTAGGCGCATCTGTTGGGATCACTGGGTCGATGTTTGAAGAAGAAGACATTGAGATTTTGTAAAGAGGGTATGAGCATTGGGGGTTAAAATGGAGGATGGAGAAAGGAGGGAAGGTCACTGACTCATGATTCATGAATCCTTTGTTGTTATATGTGAATCGTCCTTATTGTTATATATGATTGGTCTTTTGGTGTTATATATGATTGATCTTTTGATGTTATACCTTTTGGGAACATGATTCATCAATTGATGTATTATGATTCATGAATTGTTCATATGATTCATGATTTGCTATACTATGATTCATGAATTGTTCATATGATTCATGATTTGCTATACTATGATTCATGAATTGTTCATATGATTCATGAATTGCTATACTATGATTCGTGTCCTATCAGGAAGCTATACTATGATTCATGAATTGCTACACTATGATTCATGAATTGTTGATATGATTCGTGAATTGCTATAGTATGATTCATGAATTGTTGATATGATTCGTGAATTGCTACATTATGATTCATGATTTGTTGTACTGTGTTCATGTGACATAAAACTCATGTGACAGCTAGAACAAGTGAAGTGCAGCCTCTTTAAAGAAACACAAACCCTTTTTACCACACTATGCAAAAGATCACTCATCATACCCCAAACATATAAGTGAAACATGACTTCAAATCCTCCACATCTGTTTTATGCCGCACAACAGTCCGATGAAGCATAAACGCAATTGATGTAGTCCATAAAAAGGGATTGTCACTAAAAAAATGAGTCTGAATTTAATGGGTGGATATTAATGAGTTTGAATTTAAAAAATTGAAAGTCGGTTACTCAATCCCTTAAAATAAGGGATTGTTATTAATGAGAATATTTGAAAAATATGTTATGCGTGTATTTCCATTATTGCCCTTTTGTAATTTTTTGTATTAATTAATATTCTTTAATTATAACCGTTGATTGAAATCTAATGGGTGGTTTAGATTTGTTTGCATTTTATAACCAATCTAGCACTTTTTATTTGATCCATTCTCTTTAGATATTACATTAAGAATTACTTAAAAAATATATTCCGTACATAGATATTATAAAATTCTGCATTTAGAAAATTTCAAAAATTAAATGGAAAAAGATATCTATTTTGGTTACAATATCTATGTATGGAATATTAAATCACTAGCGAACATCATTCACTAACAAATATCATTCTAAATGATGAAACCTAATTGTTTGATTAAAATTGAAAGTATTATTTTTGAATATATGAAATTAAAATTTAGATTAAATTCATTCAATTCTAATAATATGCTAAGTGCATTTGTGTTATACCCCAAACCCCAAACCCTTAGGGTTATACCCAAACCCCAAACCCTTAGGGTTATAACCAAACCCCAAACCCTTAGGTTATACCCCTAACCCCAAACCCTTAGGGTTATACCCTAACCCATAACCCTTAGGGTTATACCCGAAACCCCAAACCCTTAGGCTTATAACCCAAACCCTTAGGCTTATACCCCAAACCACAAACCCTTAGGCTTATACCCCAAACTCCAAACCCCAAACCCTTAGGCTTTCCAAACCCCAAACCCTTAGGCTTTCCAAACCCCAAACCCCTAGGCTTATACCCCAAACCCTACATATATATTCTACACCCTATATTAACCGTATACTCTAAACTTTTTACTATAAACCATGTATCACAAACTTAATATTTTATGTATATATAATGTTTGAATGTGAACTCATAACTTCACGCATTCCAATTATCATTACAATATTTTTATCAAAAAGAAAGTGTGGTAAATATGATGTATATACAAATTTTCTGAATTTAATTATTATTCAATCAAATAATAACCACAATTTTTTTAAATCGGTTAATATAAGTTGTTGGATCAAAATTAGAATATTAAATCTAAATATTTATTCATTATCAATTTTCCTTCACACTTTCCCTCCTCTTTTTACTCTCTCTTTTTTATTCCATGAAATATTTCCCTCTCACCCATTATTCATTCTTGTAAAATTTCCCCCTCAATTTTCCCTCCTCATTTCCCTTCATAGTTTCATAATTAATGTAAATATACTTTTGCAACATACAAAGACAAAGTATGTTGCGTAACTGAACGAGAACAAACAACCCCTCACCAACCATCATAGAACACTTGTACAATTTATTTACAACGACGTTGAAAAGTCAACAAGTTTCCCCTGCTCCGTGTAATGCAACATACATTATGATGTTGTGTTACACAGCATGTTGCATTAGTACATCATTTCAAATAATGCAACATATGTTTTGATGTTGCGTTAGTGTATGTTCCGATAGTTATCTAAGACAACTTGTCCTCTTATGCAACGTCAACTTAAATGTCGCGCAACACTAATGCAACATACACTTATGCAACACCAATTTCTCTATGTTGCATAGTGTTGAAAATGGCGTAGTGAACCCTAATTATGGTGATTAACTCGTATTAATGGGCAGCGTCAATGTCACTAAACTGTTGAGCATATGCAAACGGTTGCACTTGTCCTCAATTTGAAAGACTCATACTGAAGCGTAGATGACTTTAATTGCAATATAACCTCTTGTGCGATGCGTATGCAGGCTCTTCCTAATGCTACGAAGGTTCCCCGTGGAATTCAAAGGGCGAAGAAAGAAGTTACAAGAGGTATATCTTTTGTTTTACCCTATAATAGCATTATAATATGAATTAGTAACTCTACCTATATCATGCAGGTTGGCTACGTGACAACTATATGTTTCTTGTGCTTTCTTGTTAGGTGCATCATCGTGTGTTTCTCCTGACCAGTTCGTAGCTGTCAATAAACTAGTACATAAGTTCATTCCTATTGATTGCAAGTCCATCATGTTTGATTACAAATAGAAAAAAACTGTAGTTGATTAGATTAGAAAAAATCTTACATTTTATGCTTTTATGTTGGGTTTGCATCTTTCACCGTGATCAGCTTATCCATGCCTGCAGAAAACATAAGGCCGGGTACCTTATGTTTCTGCTTGTCTGAGGCTGGCCTTGTACTGCTACGCTGCATCGTGCAGCTTGATTAACCCAATCCATAGCCTAATACTTTTGAACACTAGTTAAACTTTAGTTAAACTTTTTGTTATTGAAACCACAAAACAAGCAATCTGTTGACCTTCTAACATTGCATTTTCAACTGTTCTCTACAGTTTGTTAGGATTCCAGCCTAAATGAGAGTGTAGCAGGTCCGAGCCAGATATAGCATTTGTTCCCATTTTCGGTTTCCTCGACGACAAGAAAGTAAGTTTCTAAAAGAAGGGTATACAATAAAGTTACCAAACATGAGGTTACCCTATCTTATCAAACACGATGAAAAGACAGTTGTTTAGTTGACACTTGACAAAGAGGGTCAATACAATATCTCATGACACATAAGAAACTAAGCATTAAATTTCATCATATAAGTTTTGACGAGTTGCTAGAAAAAACTTGAATCATGTGTCCTACATAACTCACCTTCCAACAAAACCATAGAGAAACAATAAAGCCAACTTTGGTCCCATTCAACAAACATATCATTTCCTTACCTAAATCTATTTACCACTAGCCTCCGGATTCTACATCAGTGTTTCCAAAATAGGTCAGAAGTTGAGTTGGTCCTGGTCTTGGTGCATCACAATTGCTTATGAGCTCCGGAAAAGATTAGTCAAATGATGAAAATCAGACATATGGTGTTTACAATTAAGTGCAAATGCTGGACTTGTCGAAAATGAAGAATTTTAAAATATGCATTCACATTTCAAATGAATATTTTCTAAATATAATTTTCTTGCTTCTATTTTAATTAAAACAATTAAAATACCTTTTATTTTAAAAAAGTTATTTAAAAAGTAATTTCTGAATAAGTCAAACTTGCTGTTTCACGAGTTAGCTTCTATTTAAAATCAAACATACCTTTTATTTTAAAAAATAAGGGTTTACTTGTGCAAAACACAAGATTTTTTTTAAAACAAAACAAAATATCATGACTACTTCATCGCTCAAGGAATGGACAACCCTATACTCAAGGCGGATTTGCACTCAGGAGGGCTTGAACCACCCGATCTCTGAAACAGAAGATCCGATTAGGGTTTTGTGGATTTGTTGTGAATCGGTGTTGGTGCGTCGAATTGTGTATATTGACGAACGAGGGTTGATCTATTCTTGGTTTTGAAGTGTTTGTGTTGTTTGGTGATTGAATCGTGAGTAACTATCGGAGGAATTTGTCGGCTATCGTCGGAATCACGTTCTGGAGTCAGCCGCGGACGGTATTGTAGTTTACCCGCTGACGGTTAAGGATTTTAGAAATATCAATAGGGGCCGCGGGTAATATTTGTGAAGGGTCCGCTGGAGGTCAACAAATTGCGTTGACCATGGTGTTGATTTTATTAACTAATTAATTAAATGAAAATTGGATTAATTAACCTAATTAACCTAATCAATTAACCTAATTAATCTAATTAATTAACCTAATTAATGCCTAATTAATCCATCTAACGGAGATTTAACACTAATTGAACGGAAGACGTTAGGGTGTGTGATTTAGCAAAAAACAACGAACAAATGGTGGTTTTCGGCAATAAAATGTATAAGGGGTGGTTTTCGGCAATTACGCCCTATAAGGGGTGGTTTTCGGCAACAATCCCTTCTGAATAAGTCAAACTCGCTGTTTCACGAGTTAGCTTCTATTTAAAATCAAACATACCTTTTATTTTAAAAATAAGGGTTTACTTGTGCAAAACACAAGATTTTTTTAAAACAAAATAAAATATCATGACTACTTCATCGCTCAAGGAATGAACAACCCTATACTAAAGGCGGATTTGCACTCAGGAGGGCTTGAACCACCCGATCTCTGAAACAGAAGATCGAATGGCTAACCGCTACGCGCTACTCCTTGTGCCAAAACACAAGATTTCTTTCCAAAAAAATAACCATATATTCCTCACTATATCGCCCTAGCTAGATGAGGTAAGCTCAATGAATTTGTATAGACGAATTTCTTTTAATTCAACCCTGCAAATATTGTTTGGATTAAGGTCAATCCAATCATACTGATGGTTCCCGAAAGAGCAATAACAGTCCATGGAGTTCTGAAGTAGTTGAGCCGGCATTGAGCTTTCCAGGAGTTGAACTTCTTTTTGGAATAATCATCAATTTGGTTCCACTTATGGGCATACACGCTCGAGTTTGCCTCACAACCCTTCACTGTCTCGTTGAAAAACTCTACAACTTGTTGATCACTCCCAATATTGCTCTTTAATACTCCATTAATTCTCAAAAGCGCCACATCTTCTGGACTGCGAATAATGTCATTCATAAAGCATATGTACGACGTGACCTCGTGCGCGGAATGAGAATTGAAGCAAGCTTCATATGCAGCCATGTTTAGTAGCCACACTTTCATAAACTCGTCAACCTCCACCGGAGGGAGAAATAATGTAGCGGAAAGCAAATTCTGTTGAAATTGGATATCACGTAAGTATCGAGTTTCGCTCCTATAGATATCAATGCCATGTGTCCTCATCTCTTGAGCTGATAAATTAGTTCCCCACCCTGGGCTTGGTGATCTTTCTCCTTTACTTCTCTCCTCACCGGTAGTAATTAGCGAACGAGCAAGGTCCAAAAGATGTATCCCGATGTGATCCATGCTCGACGGACCATCCTCTGACGTAGGTTCAATGTTCAGAAGTTTCATCACCTTGTTGTTTAGTTCATAGTTCTCAGTGGTCAAGCTCAAAAGAGCGGTAAGAACAGCCAAGGGAATTTGATTGTCCAATAGAAACAAGTCTCTGCGCACGAGTGCGATCTCATAGGGGCTCATGATGTCATTCTCTGACTGTGAAGTGGCTAGGGATAGAAATTGAAGAAGAAAGCAGCCGTCGTGTACCAGCATATTTGCAAACTTCTTAACCTTGAGGTTCTTTGTCAATGTATCATCGTAGCATTTCTTAACTTCATTTAAGATCCCCAACACCTTAGCTTTCATCTTTTCACCTGCATCAGCTATATTATGTTCCTTAACGAAGAGATTAGTCATTTTCTTCTTGAAAATTTCCATCTTCTGACACTCAGCTTTGTTGTGATGTATAGGTCCAATAGCAACAATTGAGGGCTCGAAGAAATTCCCATTTCGGCCTATTTTGAGTTCGTTAGGGACGGGCTTAATTATGGGTTTCTCTAGAATTAGTTGAGGGCAGTCAGACGGATCCACTTCTATGACCCAATCTTGAGAAGGTTGAGCGGTATACATACTTAAGTCCTGCAAAAATAAAAAATCAATTAGAAGATGTATTCAAAGGAGATTATTGAGAAATATACGAATGAAATGAATAAAATAACAAAGGAAAAAATAAAAAAAAATTCTCAATTTTTTACATGGAAAAATTACTTTTCATAATATTTTGGCTTAATTAACAACCTTCCACCCTAGCTAGATGAGAAACCCAGGATAAAGAACTTTACTTTAAGAGGTGATGCGATGGCGTATTTCCTTAAAACAAACATTAATAAAATCCATTTACACTGAAATACCCTTCCACCTTATTTTATGTTGTTTTTAATTATTTAATAATTTTTGCTGGAACTATAAAATTACATAGAAAGGAAGTCAGATAGGAGCCAAAAATATTATTAATCATTGTTTAATATGATGGACTTCTGTCACAGAAATTAGGTCTTCATAAACTCTTTTTATATTAAATAATATACTAAAAATATTTGTTTCCAATTCAATCTTTTAAAATATGAATAAAGAACAATAAATTTAAACAAAATAAATTGAGTTCATATATAATCTAATATCTAACTATAAAAATAAATCTTCACTAGATTATAAATAATATACTGTGAGCAAAAATACGCTAAATGTATAAAAACTCCATATTATTTACACTGAAATACCCTTCCACCTTATTTTAAGTTTTTTTTAATTATTTAATAATTTTTGCTGGAACTTTAAAATTACATAGAAAGGAAGTCAGATAGGAGCAAAAAATACTATTAATCATTGTTTAATATGATGAACTTCTGTCACAAAAATAAACTCTTTTTATATAAATCATTTACTAAAAATATTTGTTTCCAATATGCCTCTCTATGTCAGAAACATATAAACATAGTTTAACATAAAAAACTACTCTATAAAATTATGATTAAAGTATTTAAAAATTAAAAACTATCTATAATAAAACAAAAAATAGTGTATAAAATTTAAAGAGAAGCAGGAATCGAACCCTTCCCTATCTGTTCACAGACCTAGAAATTTACCACTGGGCTACTAGACTAATTGAAATCAAACCTACAAAATTTAGTATTATTCAGAATTTGGGGGGGTCAGTGGACCCTGCCTGACCCCCTGCCTCCGCTAGTGTATGTCGGTGTGTAAATAATTGGGCGAGCAAGAAAACTGCCAGCACCGTACAGCAACCAGACAGCATACAACAACTATCATCTCCTTTTCAGCCATAACGTTAATGAAATATTATGAACAAAATCTAAGTTCATATCGGGAAATTTAACCAAATTTCTGAACATGGGACAGAATTTTAGTAATCAAGGCTAACCTTTCATCACTAGTGAGTGACATAACATTTAGTAATCAAGACCAAGAAGTGCATTACAAGATATGCCAGTTTAGCTGCATCCATATAAAAATATAATTTGACCTATACCAAATAGGTTTCTCAGGGCCAGTCCAAATAGATCACAAGCTTCTGTTTCTTGGTCTTCAAGTTGACATATGCTGATCCAACAAACCTAAGACTTATGGCATTCGGACTACCTGAAAGACAAGTCTTGTTGCCAGATAATTGCGAGAAACAAAGTATCTCAAGAAAATAAACTTTGGATAAGGAAAATGAACACTTAACAACGACAAGACTTGAAAATTCCCTAACGTTAATGAAATATTATGAACAAATCTAAGTTCATATCAGGAAATTTAAACAAATTTCTGAACATGGGACAGAATTTTAGTAATCAAGGCTAACCTTTCATCACTAGTGAGTGACATAACATATGGCGCACACAATACATTGCGTTACAGAAAAGATCTATATAGACTAGCCTATAAATACTTGGTATGAAAACTTTTATGTTCACTACCAGTCATTTGATCTAACAAGTACAGACAGACAGCATGGAAGTCATTTGATCTAACAAGTACAGACAGACACCAACAATGAAAAATTAAGGATTGGGTGATCCAGAACATCAAGATCAGCAGCTTACTTTCTTGTCGTCGAGGAAACCGAAAATGAGAACAAATGCTATATCTGGCTCGGACCTGCTACACTCAGTTAGGCTGGAATGCTAACAAACTGTAGAGAACAGTTGAAAATGCAATGTTAGAAGGTCAACAGATTGCTTGTTTTGTGGTTTCAATAACAAAAAGTTTAAGTTTGCAGCAATTTTCAGTATGAATTATGAAGCAGTTAGGACAAAGGAAGTTTATCAGGTTATGCAAATCCAACATAAAAGAATAAAATGTAAAAGCATAAAACATGATGGACTTGCAATCAAATAGGAATGAACTTATGTATCAAAAGATACAAAAGATATAGGTAGAGTTACTAATTCATATTATAATGCTATTATAGGGTAAAACAAAAGATATACCTCTTTCACTTGTCACAATAATCCAACCCAACTTTAACCTAAACCCTAACCCCTTCGTCATCAAAAGAGCTACAATCAACTACTACAAAATCCAATTCAAATCACATACACAATTATACTAAAATCCAATTCAGCTACTACACATCAATTGCATCAATAATCAAAATGATCACCAATTCACACACAAAAAATTGAATAAAAATACCAAAATTCAAACAAAAATTAACTTAAATTTGTCGTTGACGCCCAATGACAACAACAAGCACAAAAAAGCTGTCCAGTGAAGTTCTTAAATACCAAAAGGCTTTCCTCACCCTTGTTTAAATAATCATCTCCTTAGTAGCAAAGGAATAGCAAAATATAGGTCCAAGTCATATATCCACCATTTTCTCTATATTATAATAAATATATGGGACTGTTGCACTGGTGAAGCCATAGCACCCTAAATTTGTTAAGTTAAATATATATTTGATACATTCCAAGGGTTCAGATGTGCTAATCAACTAGCTAACTAACATCACTCCATATCCAAAACTGAAAACCAGCAATGGTGCATCAAACACCAAAATAAGAAGAAATTAAAGATCAGGAAGTTGAGAAAACAGAAAGGTAATCATCACCGAAGATCACAAACCATGTAACTTAAATCTAAAGTCCATAGTATTCCATACTCATAACAGACATCAATTTTTTAGAAAAGGAAAGCAATCACTGAGATCCTCAAGAAACAGCTTAGCTATTCAACTGAAGATAAAGTCAAAAAACTTTCATAATACCTGTAATTCCTCTCTGTAGATAAATCACCAGCCGAAGCACGTACAGCGATCAAAGAAGAGGGAAGGTCACGAAAAATGTTGTGAATTGAATCAACAAAGGAAAATGGAGATTTTATTGTGATAAAAAGTGGCATAGGGGGTGACTGAGTGCGGGGCTGAGTCTGAGGTATGTGAAATGTGATGTTGAGGTCAGTGTCTCTTTTTACGATGCATATTAGCCAATCATTTGGAGGGAATACGTTCCTTTGGTGTTTAAATGTTTACAGCATCTTCAAAGATGCTGCTGTATCAGTGTTTACTTTAAGCTTCATTACTACTCATGACCCATTTATATAAAGTAACTATCAGTGAGAATTAGAAATAAAGAAGTACTAAATATTTGTAGATATTTGTATGAAAGAAATAAGAACTTTGCAAAACTACAAAAAATAACATTTAGACAACAAAAGATCTTATTCAGAACACTTCAAGTACCCCATTTTGGCTAACTGTATCCATTTCAACTCAAACTGTTGTAGTGAAAGACTTGTCAAGAGTCACAATATGTATTCTAATCTCTCTGGATTAACATATTTACATGAACCTACCAAGTACAAGACTTACAGTACACAAAGCACCCAATCAAATTTCTCACCTGGACTGATGCACAGTATACAGGCTGACTAACCTTTCAACGAAGGCAGGGACAGTGGAGGATTTCATTCGAATGGTGCCAGAAGGAAAATGTTCCCAAGGCCAAAGCTGATCAGCATCCTTGTTTGCAAAAGAAACAATAGACCACCAATCTACAAGCTAAACCATTAATAAGGATCAGTTCAAGCTGGATAATACAACCACATTGGTTTAAAAAAGTTACTTCTTACGTGAACAATGGAGGACGGACACGGGATAGCTGAGGCCGCTTTAAGGGAGACAAAATAAAGTCCCTCACTGTTGATTTTGTGTTACCAACCCCTGTTCCATGTCCAGCTCTAAAGGCTCGACCACCGTCCCTACTGTTTCCCTTACTGGTTGGCTGCCCTGTTTTATTCACAGGTGAGCTACTAGAGATGTCAAAAGGCGCAGAGCTTGGACTACTACGCCTTGTTTTGGCCAAACATCGCCGTCATGATCTGGAGATATCAAAATTTAAGACCATGCCAATCACATATCAACAACAACAAATAACGACATTTTGTCATATCACTAAGAAAGGCATAATAACTAATAAGATGAAAATGACAAACTCATCAGTGTTTTGATTGTGATATACATACCAGTCTCTGGAATATGCTACCTGAAGTGACAATTTGTTGAGCATTTCAAATTCCTAAACAATTTAATGCTAAAATGCTTCTATGGATAAAAGATCTGAGTTTTCTCCCTCAGTTCTTAAGCATGCTCACTAGCAAATCGCAGTTGGAAGGGGAACTCAGGCATTTAAATTAGTAAAAGAATTAAGCTAGGTCACACGCGAAATTACCTGTCCTTGTGGCATATTGGTTGTTCATCACGTTTGAATGATGATCAGTAAACAAGTCTCCATCAGGCCTGGAATACAAACTGGCTGAAGGCCTAATGGCCAGACGTTTCAGTGTTTCGTAGTCATGTTTCATCTGCTCATACATTTCTTCAAGTTTTCTTTTCTGCCTGTTAACGAAAAAGTTGTATACTTGTTATATCGCAAGGATGATACTACAAATGCAAGAGGAAAGCTAAAATAAAATCAAATGAAACATGCAAAGAAAATACCTGGATTTTTCTGAGAATTTCTCTTGTAGTTCTTCCTTGTCCCTGGATAAGCTCTCTATCTCGTGCTGCATTGTTTGACACCGAGTGGCCATCTTTTGATATGCTGTATGTATTTGTTCTAATTTCTCTGTGAATTTCTCTTGCATTGTTTCACATTTCTGCTGGCATTGAGCTACCACTCTATTCATTCTGCAGTGCATCTCAAGTTCCTTCTGGCCAATATAGAACATCACACTTCTGTAGGCACTTTTCATCACTGATCGGGTTCAAGGTAAAACATCATATGTCAATGTCAGATGCCAATCATAGCTACGAACATAAAAAACCTAAATGTGCCTACGGAAAAGGGAAAATGTGTAAACAAGGAAGGTAGAAAACCCCTTTAGTGCATGCTATACTAGGCTTGAAGGATACAAGTCTGTGGAGATATCCCCACCATTGCCATCTGTCAAGAAAGAAATTTATATAAAGCACAACAAAAAATAACAGATGTACTGAAATAAGCAATGAAGGAAAATAAAACTAAATGCAGCAGAGAAAACTGGATATTTCCTTACTTTAATCCATTCTTCGTTGGGGTTGATTTCCACAGGCTTCAGAAGGCTGACCAAAAACAAATAACAGGGGCATTCTTACAAAGTATACAGAAGCATTATGGAAATACACCGCACATGTTAGTAATTAGTACCACTCTTTTCCAACTGACAATCAATCATCTTAAAAATGTTTTAATTCAAACAAATTATGATATAATACCATAAATCCATCTATGTGCATTGTGCACAGGTTGCGAAAGATATTCAAGTGAATAACAATGAAGGGAAAATAGCAGGTCGAAGGGAAAATGAAAGAGGTCAAAAACTTCATGTGATCTTGCTCGACTAGAATAAATGCTGCTGAGACATCAAATGTGACAATCAATCGTGACTCCTGATTTCAAAGATGGAAATGATTATGTGATGAGAGACTTGCATATATGTATATAATGCAATTAACTGTAACTCATGGCTTCCAAGATGGAAACAAAGACATCACCTTTTAGATAGCAGTTCATTACAAATAGGGCATGTTGCGTCGTTAGCCAAAATCTTATTTGCATCATCTGTGCCTAAACTTCTGTTAAGGAAATACCTTCTCGCAGTCTGGCACAGCTACAGTTTAAAACATGATTCTTAAACAAACCTAGTAGCTGTAAACTGATAATACAAGTCATGAATGGATACACAAAATGTGTCCACAAGTCGTTGTAACAGCTCGTCCTTCCAACTCTCTCCAACATGCATTGCATCTCATTTCCAGCTTCAATAAAGAAACTCAAGTCGATGATTCAGCATATGAGAATCCCTTTACAGATAAACTCTAGTCACTAGCCCTGTGAAAATCAATAACAGTGAGTTTAGGTTTAGTCACAATCACAAAAAAGCTCAAAGATTACATTAGACTTAAAATTAGAACATACAGCCTTGAAACCAATAGCAATTTTCACTTTGCCCCGTCACAAAATTCCACTTACGTTTTAATGGAAAAAGATCGAATTTCGAAGTCTATAGATGCTCAAATTGAAGCCGATCGATAAACCTAAGTACTAGTCAAACGATTGACGAAAAAGGGTAAACGAATACGGATCCATACCAAATGGCGGAGAGCAAGGAACGCGAACAAATTGCAGAGGAATGAACTCCGTCTCGTCGCGACAATGAAACCCTAATTCGATGTGTCACCGGAAATTGGCGCCAAATCTTCTTCGCATCGATGATCAATCCAATCTAACTACCGGTTTAACCGTATTTATAGCGTCATTTGGCTGTTAGTTATTCTTGAAACGACGGCGTTTCGTTGCGAGAGTTGGGAGACGCTTTGACCGACTCAGTCAGCAGGAGAGTCAAGGTACAATTGGGCCGGCCCATATCTGTTGACAACCTTACTTTAAATAAGGTTGTCACCGCTAGGAGTCGTGAGTAGCAAAACGTGTATAAATATACAACTCAATTGAAGCAGAATCAGTGTTTTAAAACCCGACCCGACCCGGCGGGTTGACCCGGGTTGACCCGGACCCGGTGGTTCAACCGGGTCGGTTCACATGTTGACCCGTTTATGCATTAAACCCGGTCAAACCCAGTCACGTACCGGTGACCCGGACCGGGTGATCCGGTGGTTGACCCAATTTTTATAAAAAAATAAAGTTTTAAGGATTTAAATAAAGAAAAAAAAATATATTTTTTGACTTTTTTCATTACAATCTCATATTTAACCTAATAAGTTATGACTTATATGTTTGAAAAAAATAAGTAAACACAATATATAGTATTTTATTAATAAATATATTATATTTTAAATTATTTTAAATTCATAATCTATTTAAATATAATTACATCATAATATGCATTGACCCTCGGGTCGACCCAGTTGACCCATTAACCCAGTGACCCACCTACATCGCCGGGTCACGGGTCGGTTCGGTTTTAAAAACACTGAGCAGAATTCTAACTTTGATTCGGGCTATTTAGCTGTGTCGAAGTGTAAATATTTGGGCTTATTTGTTCTCAAATTTGAGCTCGATCTGAGATTGGTAATAAGGTTTTTTTCTCTATAATAATTTGATAATGTAGGTTTTTTGGTCTTTCAAGATAGGGCTGGCCCGATCGGCCCTGTCCAGTAGGGCTATTAAAAGCCCTAGGGCCTAGACCTACAAGCCCTAAACCGACCCGGCCCGGCCCGGAAGTTAACATATGGCTGTCTAATTTTTTAATTAGCCCGAATCCGACCCGACATAAGCCGACCCGGCCCATTGTCAACCCCTACTCCCACCCACCTTTTTGTAAATACTCCCAAAGGATATTTCGTGCTCTGTAAATATAAATACTCATAGAAGGCTACTAAAGAATGTTTTACTCGGAAAAGATAAAAAGGATGAATGTTTTAGTTTTTTTTAGACACTGAAATACAATAGTTTTTTTTCGATACAAAGTTTTGTAGGGGCTAGAACACTTTAGAACCCCTACAACACAAAAGCCAGATACAAATAGCATAAAAATAGACCGCAGCTAAAGCCTTAAGCAGAGAAGACTCAACACCCACAAAGCTTCAGGAGAACTACTTACGAGCCATTGTGAACCATATACCTCAGATCCACCAGTTCTTTTGGAATAGCACACATATTCTCCCAAGCCCAATGATTCCTTCTTGCAAATTTAACCACGGCATCTGCTAATTACACCAAATAAAAAGATCTGAAATGCAATAGTTGATTAATGTTAATATAGTGAAGGATTTTTAAACTGAAGTAACTATCAATTTCGTTTTAGATTTAATTTAATTTTTAATTTAGTTAAAATATAATTTAATTTCAGTATTTTTTTAACAAAAGATCTTGATATATTTTGCCTCCACTTACTATCGAATTCGGATTGATTCCATTCATTGATATTTATAATCCATAGTCATTATTTAAATATGTGTACTTCAAAAGAAACCGTGAATTCCACTTTAGTGTTTCATATATAGGATAAATAATCAGATTACATTATATTTCAATCTTACAAATATATTTTTCTATATTTAAAATGCAAGACCTTCTATTAACAGTTACTTTTGTAACTACATTTTCTTTCCAATTTTATCATCCTACTAATTAAATGAAATTCAAATTTATAATAATAATAAAGTAAATTAAATAAACAACTGAATATTAGTTGAAAAGTATTTGAGCATCGATTACTAGTATATATGAAATCGTAAATTGCAACTAATTACACCAAATAAAAATGCATTACAAAATACACTAATTATCAACTTTGTATGCATCATTTACATTTTATAATTTAAGTAACAAAGATAATTAACCTCAAAAAAGTCTCTTATTCAGAGGATATATTTGAAAATATATTTATTCCGAATCCTAAAACATATTCGATACATAGACTTATACGTTCACGTATCTGCCATTAAATTATACTTTCTAAATATAAAGAACATTCTGAATGCTATTCAGAAAACATTGCGTGTCGTAAATATACGACTAAAGATTCCATAAGCACATAATCATTTTACGTGCGTAAATCTTGTAAATGCATTCTCTGTAAAATCAAAACAACATCCTATAAATACATTATTGATGTCCATGCAGAGAATTCGCGTACTACAATAACGTGACAACTCACACTAACACTTTTGTTCTATTTTTAAAAAATTCTTTTGATAATAATCAAAAGTTTATAAAAAGATACGATTAATCAGGCGTATGTTAGCACGGAATTCTCTACTTGTATTTAAATTTACACTCCCTCTCTCTCTCCCCCTCCGCTAACTTCATCTCCACCATTCGCCGCCGTGACCGCTGCTTATCGGATTCCTCTCATGGCTGCTAAAAACATCGTCACGCTCCCAAATCTCACTGAAAAATCATTTCTTTTTACATCAACCACACCCCAATCCCCACTTTCCTTAAACCCTAAAACCCTAACAAAACCCTCAACCACTGCGCTCTGCTCAATCTCATACACCCGCAGAACACCTGTTCGAATCGCATCCCAACACCCTATTTCCAACCTCATTCAATCACACCCAGATGTTGATTCACTCAGTCAATCCTCCAATTTTGAAGATGATGATGACAAGCCTAGGGAAGAGTGCGGCGTGGTGGGGATTCAATTTACGCAACCATATCTTCTTCGCAACCGCTCCTTTTTACGCGGGTCGGGTACGGGTTTAACTTTTTTTACTAAAAACCCGACTAGTGCCAGGCCTAATTTAAAGTAAGGTTGTCAACAGATATGGGCCGGCCCAATTGTACCTTGACTCTCCTGCTGACTGAGTCGGTCAAAGCGTCTCCCAACTCTCGCAACGAAACGCCGTCGTTTCAAGAATAACTAACAGCCAAATGACGCTATAAATACGGTTAAACCGGTAGTTAGATTGGATTGATCATCGATGCGAAGAAGATTTGGCGCCAATTTCCGGTGACACATCGAATTAGGGTTTCATTGTCGCGACGAGACGGAGTTCATTCCTCTGCAATTTGTTCGCGTTCCTTGCTCTCCGCCATTTGGTATGGATCCGTATTCGTTTACCCTTTTTCGTCAATCGTTTGACTAGTACTTAGGTTTATCGATCGGCTTCAATTTGAGCATCTATAGACTTCGAAATTCGATCTTTTTCCATTAAAACGTAAGTGGAATTTTGTGACGGGGCAAAGTGAAAATTGCTATTGGTTTCAAGGCTGTATGTTCTAATTTTAAGTCTAATGTAATCTTTGAGCTTTTTTGTGATTGTGACTAAACCTAAACTCACTGTTATTGATTTTCACAGGGCTAGTGACTAGAGTTTATCTGTAAAGGGATTCTCATATGCTGAATCATCGACTTGAGTTTCTTTATTGAAGCTGGAAATGAGATGCAATGCATGTTGGAGAGAGTTGGAAGGACGAGCTGTTACAACGACTTGTGGACACATTTTGTGTATCCATTCATGACTTGTATTATCAGTTTACAGCTACTAGGTTTGTTTAAGAATCATGTTTTAAACTGTAGCTGTGCCAGACTGCGAGAAGGTATTTCCTTAACAGAAGTTTAGGCACAGATGATGCAAATAAGATTTTGGCTAACGACGCAACATGCCCTATTTGTAATGAACTGCTATCTAAAAGGTGATGTCTTTGTTTCCATCTTGGAAGCCATGAGTTACAGTTAATTGCATTATATACATATATGCAAGTCTCTCATCACATAATCATTTCCATCTTTGAAATCAGGAGTCACGATTGATTGTCAGCATTTGATGTCTCAGCAGCATTTATTCTAGTCGAGCAAGATCACATGAAGTTTTTGACCTCTTTCATTTTCCCTTCGACCTGCTATTTTCCCTTCATTGTTATTCACTTGAATATCTTTCGCAACCTGTGCACAATGCACATAGATGGATTTATGGTATCTATCATAATTTGTTTGAATTAAAACATTTTTAAGATGATTGATTGTCAGTTGGAAAAGAGTGGTACTAATTACTAACATGTGCGGTGTATTTCCATAATGCTTCTGTATACTTTGTAAGAATGCCCCTGTTATTTGTTTTTGGTCAGCCTTCTGAAGCCTGTGGAAATCAACCCCAACGAAGAATGGATTAAAGTAAGGAAATATCCAGTTTTCTCTGCTGCATTTAGTTTTATTTTCCTTCATTGCTTATTTCAGTACATCTGTTATTTTTTGTTGTGCTTTATATAAATTTCTTTCTTGACAGATGGCAATGGTGGGGATATCTCCACAGACTTGTATCCTTCAAGCCTAGTATAGCATGCACTAAAGGGGTTTTCTACCTTCCTTGTTTACACATTTTCCCTTTTCCGTAGGCACATTTAGGTTTTTTATGTTCGTAGCTATGATTGGCATCTGACATTGACATATGATGTTTTTACCTTGAACCCGATCAGTGATGAAAAGTGCCTACAGAAGTGTGATGTTCTATATTGGCCAGAAGGAACTTGAGATGCACTGCAGAATGAATAGAGTGGTAGCTCAATGCCAGCAGAAATGTGAAACAATGCAAGAGAAATTCACAGAGAAATTAGAACAAATACATACAGCATATCAAAGATGGCCACTCGGTGTCAAACAATGCAGCACGAGATAGAGAGCTTATCCAGGGACAAGGAAGAACTACAAGAGAAATTCTCAGAAAAATCCAGGTATTTTCTTTGCATGTTTCATTTGATTTTATTTTAGCTTTCCTCTTGCATTTGTAGTATCATCCTTGCGATATAACAAGTATACAACTTTTTCGTTAACAGGCAGAAAAGAAAACTTGAAGAAATGTATGAGCAGATGAAACATGACTACGAAACACTGAAACGTCTGGCCATTAGGCCTTCAGCCAGTTTGTATTCCAGGCCTGATGGAGACTTGTTTACTGATCATCATTCAAACGTGATGAACAACCAATATGCCACAAGGACAGGTAATTTCGCGTGTGACCTAGCTTAATTCTTTTACTAATTTAAATGCCTGAGTTCCCCCTTCCAACTGCGATTTGCTAGTGAGCATGCTTAAGAACTGAGGGAGAAAACTCAGATCTTTTATCCATAGAAGCATTTTAGCATTAAATTGTTTAGGAATTTGAAATGCTCAACAAATTGTCACTTCAGGTAGCATATTCCAGAGACTGGTATGTATATCACAATCAAAACACTGATGAGTTTGTCATTTTCATCTTATTAGTTATTATGCCTTTCTTAGTGATATGACAAAATGTCGTTATTTGTTGTTGTTGATATGTGATTGGCATGGTCTTAAATTTTGATATCTCCAGATCATGACGGCGATGTTTGGCCCAAAACAAGGCGTAGTAGTCCAAGCTCTGCGCCTTTTGACATCTCTAGTAGCTCACCTGTGAATAAAACAGGGCAGCCAACTAGTAAGGGAAACAGTAGGGACGGTGGTCGAGCCTTTAGAGCTGGACATGGAACAGGGGTTGGTAACACAAAATCAACAGTGAGGGACTTTATTTTGTCTCCCTTAAAGCGGCCTCAGCTATCCCGTGTCCGTCCTCCATTGTTCACGTAAGAAGTAACTTTTTAAACCAATGTGGTTGTATTATCCAGCTTGAACTGATCCTTATTAATGGTTTAGCTTGTAGATTGGTGGTCTATTGTTTCTTTTGCAAACAAGGATGCTGATCAGCTTTGGCCTTGGGAACATTTTCCTTCTGGCACCATTCGAATGAAATCCTCCACTGTCCCTGCCTTCGTTGAAAGGTTAGTCAGCCTGTATACTGTGCATCAGTCCAGGTGAGAAATTTGATTGGGTGCTTTGTGTACTGTAAGTCTTGTACTTGGTAGGTTCATGTAAATATGTTAATCCAGAGAGATTAGAATACATATTGTGACTCATGACAAGTCTTTCACTACAACAGTTTGAGTTGAAATGGATACAGTTAGCCAAAATGGGGTACTTGGAAGTGTTCTGAATAAGATCTTTTGTTGTCTAAATGTTATTTTTTGTAGTTTTGCAAAGTTCTTATTTCTTTCATACAAATATCTACAAATATTTAGTACTTCTTTATTTCTAATTCTCACTGATAGTTACTTTATATAAATGGGTCATGAGTAGTAATGAAGCTTAAAGTAAACACTGATACAGCAGCATCTTTGAAGATGCTGTAAACATTTAAAGACCAAAGGAACGTATTCACTCCATTATATTTATATGTTCTGATTCCATACCTCAGACTCAGCCCCGCACTCAGTCACCCCCTATGCCACTTTTTATCACAATAAAATCTCCATTTTCCTTTGTTGATTCAATTCACAACATTTTTCGTGACCTTCCCTCTTCTTTGATCGCTGTACGTGCTTCGGCTGGTGATTTATCTACAGAGAGGAATTACAGGTATTATGAAAGTTTTTTGACTTTATCTTCAGTTGAATAGCTAAGCTGTTTCTTGAGGATCTCAGTGATTGCTTTCCTTTTCTAAAAAATTGATGTCTGTTATGAGTATGGAATACTATGGACTTTAGATTTAAGTTACATGGTTTGTGATCTTCGGTGATGATTACCTTTCTGTTTTCTCAACTTCCTGATCTTTAATTTCTTCTTATTTTGGTGTTTGATGCACCATTGCTGGTTTTCAGTTTTGGATATGGAGTGATGTTAGTTAGCTAGTTGATTAGCACATCTGAACCCTTGGAATGTATCAAATATATATTTAACTTAACAAATTTAGGGTGCTATGGCTTCACCAGTGCAACAGTCCCATATATTTATTATAATATAGAGAAAATGGTGGATATATGACTTGGACCTATATTTTGCTATTCCTTTGCTACTAAGGAGATGATTATTTAAACAAGGGTGAGGAAAGCCTTTTGGTATTTAAGAACTTCACTGGACAGCTTTTTTGTGCTTGTTGTTGTCATTGGGCGTCAACGACAAATTTAAGTTAATTTTTGTTTGAATTTTGGTATTTTTATTCAATTTTTTGTGTGTGAATTGGTGATCATTTTGATTATTGATGCAATTGATGTGTAGTAGCTGAATTGGATTTTAGTATAATTGTGTATGTGATTTGAATTGGATTTTGTAGTAGTTGATTGTAGCTCTTTTGATGACGAAGGGGTTAGGGTTTAGGTTAAAGTTGGGTTGGATTATTGTGACAAGTGAAAGAGGTATATCTTTTGTTTTACCCTATAATAGCATTATAATATGAATTAGTAACTCTACCTATATCTTTTGTATCTTTTGATACATAAGTTCATTCCTATTTGATTGCAAGTCCATCATGTTTTATGCTTTTACATTTTATTCTTTTATGTTGGATTTGCATAACCTGATAAACTTCCTTTGTCCTAACTGCTTCATAATTCATACTGAAAATTGCTGCAAACTTAAACTTTTTGTTATTGAAACCACAAAACAAGCAATCTGTTGACCTTCTAACATTGCATTTTCAACTGTTCTCTACAGTTTGTTAGCATTCCAGCCTAACTGAGTGTAGCAGGTCCGAGCCAGATATAGCATTTGTTCTCATTTTCGGTTTTGAGTGAGTACACTGTTGCACTCTGATTCAGCTTTTATAGCTTTATTGAGGTCGGGCATCAGAATCTTTGTCAATTCCTTGATTGTGAATACTGATTCCTGCTAGTTCTTTTTTGGTTTTCAACTGGCATGACAGTCTATTTGAGGAATAATCTAGTACGGACGTTAGGAATTGGCTTGTCTCATTCATTCCTTTTGTTCCTCTTTTATACTGAAATATGACAGCTCATTTCTAACAACTTATTTTGGCTTTTAGTGCAGACAATATCTACTGACAGATTACAAATCCCTAGAGAATAAGAACCAGCAACTGAAATGAGTTCTTCAATCGATGCCCACTGCAACCAGCATGAGTACCAACTATCTTCTGACAACTGGGTTATCGACATAGAAAATCGTCCTAATTTCCCGCAACCAGGACGAAGGTTGCCCAAGATCCAGACAGTCCCTACCAATCTCAGGACAAATAAAGAAAATGAGATACTCTTCAAGCCGTCTTTATTTCCTATGGGACCAATTCATCACGGCAAAATTGAATTTCAGAAAATGGAGGGTTTCAAACTTAAATTGGTGCAGCTCTTCTGTAAGGAAAACCAGATAACCGACGAAATGGTGAATGTCAAGGTGTTCAGCATCGTAAATGAAGCTAAGGACTTCTATGACCCTGCAAAAATTACAGGATTGAGTGATCAGGAGTTTTCAAAGATGATGGTCCGTGATGGTTGCTCGACACTTCAGTTCATATTCATGGCCACGTCGCAATCTGAAGAGAAAAGCCTCTTGAACAATTTTGAGATAAGAAAATATGGAGAGATTTGTTGCTGTTTGAAAACCAAATTCCCATGATAGCATTGGAGGCTCTTTTGAGCATGACGTCAAAGAAGGGAGACTTTGTAGCCATGGTCGCCAAGCTTCTTGAGATTGAACCTTGTCCACAAATTACAAAGGCTGATTTGTTGGTAGTTTCAGGGTCAAAACCAATCCATCTTTTAGACCTCGCTCGATTACTGTTCATTGGAGGGGGAGGGGATAAAGAGATTGAAGCTAAAGGTAAGGGATCACCAAACCTTGTGTCATCATGTAATCTATCAGCTGACGATCTTTGGGCAGCTGGCATTCATTTTCGTTCGAGCAAAACCAAGTTATGTTCTGATGTCCGCTTTGAGAACAACATGTTTTCAGGGACGTTATTTCTACCACAGTTGGAGATTGATGAATTCACCAAATCGAGGCTGTTAAACATGGCAGTCTTTGAAGCTTGTGGTGATGGTCATTCTGGCTTCGAAGTGACATCGTATCTTTATTTGATGAATGTCATTATCAGGAAGCCAGAAGATGTGATGTTGCTGAGAAAAAATGGAATTATAACAAGCGGTCTTGGGAGCGATCAAACTGCTACAGATTTTTTTGGACAGATAGCGAGTGATTTGGTGTTGAATCCAAATGTCTACCTTGTTCAGAGAGACAACATTGAACGCTATTATAAAAATAGATAGCTCAAAATTTGGATAGCAACAATGTCCGGCGTGTTCACTTCTTAACTCCATGGACTGTTCTTCATGTCGTGGCTGGCTCTGCTCTTATTATAGTGGGCATAACACAGACAGTGTTTGCCGGGCTCGCTTTACTTTAACAATTACATTATTTTTTGTCGGGCTCCTTAAATAAGACTTGTAGTTGACCCTTTTAAATGTATTGGTTAAATCGGGTCAACATTTTTTAAATGTATTGGTTAATTCTTAATTTAATATCTCAACCAATTGAACTCATCAATTTGATGTTTAATATCCTATTTCACATTATTTTTTCAATAAAATTAATAAGTGTACATACCAGTAATTCAAAAAGACATCAGATGACCTAAACACCGAGTTTAATCAAAGCTGACATTTGAGACATTAAATACTTTCACGACAAAAACAATAATATACAAACTCCAATTTATTAAATATTATTATTATGATTACATCTTGAATTTATAAATTATAATTATTAATTAAATTAAGCAAGTTCATGAAAAAATCACGAGAACAAAAAAGAAAAGGAAGAGCGTGCGTGCGATCGATCGATCGATTCATCAAATCATCGATTGGACATCTCTCTTCTCGCCTCCGGTCAATCAATCCAATTTCGAAAATCTCTAATTCGATTTTAATATTCAAAACCGGAGGCGATGGTCCGATACGCAATCAACACGACGTCGTTTACGTCTGTTGCTTCCGGCGTCAATTGGTGGGATGATGTCAATGAATCTCCGATTTGGCAAGACCGTATCTTTTATGGCCTCGCTCTTCTATACGGCCTCGTTTCGCTTGTCGCTCTGGTACTCCCTTTTGTTGTTTGAGATTATGATTTGTTAGGGTTTGTAATTGGATTAAAAAGAACAGTTTTTGAGCTTGAAGTTGAGGTGACTTTAGTTGCTTTAACAATCTGATGTTGAAATTGTATTACAGGTTCAATTACTGAGGATACAGTTGAGAGTTCCGGAATTTGGTTGGACTACACAAAAAGTGTTTCATTTGCTCAATTTCTTGGTTAACGGAGGTTCGTGACATTAAGACTTTTGAATCATATCGTGTCGGCTTTTTTGTTATCTTTGTTTTTAAGTATTGTTACTGTTTTGCAGTTCGAGCTGTAGTCTTTGTCTTTCGTAGGACTATACAATACTTCCATCCAGAGATCCTCCAACATGTTTTGATTGATGTGCCAAGTCTTGCGTTCTTTTCGACTTATGCACTTTTGGTACTTTTCTGGGCTGAGATTTTCTATCAGGTTGGTTAGCTTTTTCGTATCCCATATTTCATAATTTATCTTGATCGCTTCAGGTATAGCACCTAGTTCGCTTATTGACAATTTCTATGTGACAGGCCCGTGCTGTTTCTACTGATGGGCTGCGTCGAAATTTCTTTTTCATCAATGCAGCTGTTTATGCTGTCCAGGTGAGTATTTTACATTTGTCTTCAGTTGGTGTACAAAGTCGCTGCAAAGTTTGATTATATCTGCTAGGAGTTTCATAATCAATGCAAATCATTTTGTGATGCCTCAATAAGTAAAGTAAGAGTTAACCTTAATGTTTATTTCCTCGGCCAGCATATTCAAGGTCATAATTAGTTTATCTTACTTTAACGAATAGTCAATAAGCAGGTCCCATGGTGTTGTTAGGATTGGGCAATTAAATTATATGTCATATTCTAGGGTTTAGGCATGTGTTATATTTTCCTTATAACTGACTACTTGTTTCGGGTCATATATGTTATAATTAGTTGACATTAGTTGATGTTGCACTTTTTGAAATAGCGCATCTTGTATGCTACACTTTTTAATGTATGCTAATACAAACACTAATGGGAAACAAGCTGTAGCATGTAGCATTAATAAGTGTTTGGAACTGTTTGCAGATCATTTTGTGGTTGGCCATGTGGTGGAAGCCTGTTACAGTAGTGGTTACCATTTCGAAGATGTTCTTTGCAGGTTTGCTCAGTAGTTTCAGTTTGTGTTTTGTATACTGCCATTGGTATTATATATGTAAGATATCCTTCTCAATTTTTTTCATATCCGTGAAATGAGCAGGAGTCTCTTTAGGCGCTGCCCTTGGATTTCTTCTCTATGGCGGAAGGTATGTAAAATTTGACTGTAGAATGGTTTTCATGTAAGCATATCTACATGGCAGCACACAGAATTGAGGGGCTGAGGGTGTGACGTACCACATTTGGATGTCAACAGTATTTGACTAGAAAAACTTGTTCAGATCCCATAAGAGGAAAAAGTAAAATATTGAAGAGTACTGCACATTGCAAAGCATTACAAATGAGTAAATTGTTATTTATTTAGTTCGAGGCAATCAAAGCTCATTTAGTAAAAGGCTATGAGGAATGTATGGGGATTTGACAGATTTGATTGTGAGTGGAGCTACATCAATATATTTTAATGCTATGGGGTTTAAAGTTAGCAAAAATTGTATTTACTATACCCTAATTATCGTGATTAACTCGTACTTATGGGCAGTGTCATGTCACTAAACTGTTGTGGATATGCAAACAGTTGCACGTGTTCTCAATTTGAATGACTCATTGTGAAGAGTAGATGACTTTAATTGCAATATAACCTCTTGTGCGATGCGTATGCAGGCTCTTCCTAATGCTACGAAGGTTCCCTGTGGAATCCAAAGGGCGACGAAAGAAGTTACAAGAGGTATATCTTTTGTTTTTCTCCTAATCATATTTCCTTTTACACTATAATAGCATTATAATATGAATTAGTAACTCTAACTATATCATGCAGGTTGGCTACGTGACAACTATATGTTTCTCATGCTTTCTTGTTAGGTGCATCATGGTGAGTTTCTCCTGACCCGTTAGTAGCTGTCAATAAACTCTAAGTGCTTTAATCAAATACATAAGTTCATTCCTATAAACCGTGTGGTCGTGGGTTAAAAAAAACATAAGTTCATTCCTATTGATTGCAAGTCCATCATGTTTGATTACAAATAGAAAAAACTGTAGTTGATTGGATTAGAAAAATCTTACATTTTATGCTTTTATGTTGGGTTTGCATTTTTCACCGTGATCAGCTTATTCATGCCTGCAGAAAATATTTTTCTACTTTCATAGTTTCCTGAAATAGCATAAATGGGCACATATAATGAAATGGTTAAAGTATCAGGAGGGCCTCAACCCCTTTTTTATAGGAATCTTTTTCTTCTTTTTATTCGATCAGCTCATACGTTAGCACAATAATGCATCCCTTCTATACTGATGAAGTTTTTTAAGTGGTTTGTATTGTGCTTAATATTTGTTCTCAATGTTATTTGCCAGATGTGCTTCAATGCGTTTGACAAAGCTGCTGATCTTGATGTTTTGGATCACCCAATCCTTAATTTTTCATACTATCTGGTATGTTCCAGCTCCATCAATTTTAGTCTAAGTTGTCCTAATCAAATAAATTAACTGTAATTTTCATTAAAGCTTAATGGCATGTATTATAAACTTATTTCCCATCTTCTTATGATTTTCATTCTCACATGAAATGGTGTGATTTCTTACGAAGTGTATTGTTTTTGACTCTAGTTGGTGGAAATAGTACCTTCATCACTGGTGCTTTTTATCTTACGAAAGTTGCCTCCAAAGCGTGTAGTCACCCAATACCATGCCATCCACTGAGTGTGCTACAAATACAAGTGTAACCATAAAGAGGGTCCTGCTTGGCTGAGTTTTGAGATGCACCTGGTCCCTTCAAGCAAGTGTAAAATCAAGGAGAAAACACCCTAGTTGTCTGTCTATTGTTTCACAAATCTCAATCTAAACTAAAATTTCATGATAAATGGTGTGACAATTTATAAACATTGTAATTATCTCAAAATTCAAATGTTCCGTCTAATTCTGTATTCAATTTTACCGTTTAAAAAGCTGGGTGTTCCCTGGTGACTAATAAACCATGTCTGATGATGATAGGTTTAATTATCGTCTTTATGAGAAGATAGAAACTGCCAGACATGTTTTTATCAACATATATGCAAACTAAATATTGAGTGCAGAGGCTACCTGATGTTTCTGCTTGTCTGAGGCTGGCCTTGTACTGCTTAGCTGCATCCTGCAGCTTGATTAACCCAATCCATAGCCTAATGGTTTTGAACACAGACAAAAATGTGACAGAGAATGAGAAGACTTGAAAGTGGTTACAAGCTGAAACAATTTTGCCAGTCAGGTATGAACGTTAGGTTTCATATCTTGAACGTTAGGTATGTTATTCAATATTCACAAGCTACCTTGAGCCTGTAGTTAACCTGACAAACTTCCTTGACATTAGTTAAACTTTTTGTTATTGAAACCACAAAACAAGCAATCTGTTGACCTTCCAACATTGCATTTTCAAGTCTTCTCTACAGTTTGTTAGGATTCCAGCCTAAATGAGTGTAGCAGGTCCGAGCCAGATATAGCATTTGTTCCCATTTTCGGCTTCCTCGACGACGAGAAAGTAAGTTACTAAAAGAAGGGTGTACAGTAAAGTTACCAAACATGAGGTTACCCTATCTTATCAAACACGACGAAAAGACACATGAGAAACTAAGCATTAAATTTCATCATATAAGTTTTGACGAGTTGCTAGAAAAAACTTGAATCATGTGTACTACATAACTCACCTTCCAACAAAACCATAGAGAAACAATAAATCCAACTTTGGTCCCATTCAACAAACATATCATTTCCTTACCTAAATCTGTTTACCACTAGCCTCCTGATTCTACATCAGTGTTTCCAAAATAGGTCAGAAGTTGAGTTGGTCCTGGTCTTGGTGCATCACAATTGCTTATGAGCTCCGGAAAAGATTAGTCAAATGATGAAAAACAGACATGTTGTTTAAAATTAAGTGCAAATGCTGGACTTGTCGAAAATGAAGAATTTTAAAATATGCATTCACATTTCAAATGAATATTTTCCTTAGTTTCTGACAAAATTGAGTCATTCCCATTAATTTAGATGTCTCATTTTGGCAGCTATAAGAAGACTTGTACTTGATAGAAGCAAGGCCACACTATGTTTGAATATGATGAAAACAACAAGTAGTTGATTACTTAAATTTACAGTAGTTACAAGTTGCCAAGCAGTTTGCAATTTCAGACACTTGTGTTATATCCTTTCCTATGAATTTTGGTCAAAGAAGTAGACACTTGAAAATGATGGTTTAAGTATTCCATAAATAACAACCAGTAAAGGCCACATTTGAAGTCATATTGACAGACGGTGCTTCAAATTTCCAAACTAGGAATCTATGTAAGACGTTTTGGCACACCCACAAACGAATGTCGGTCAAACAAAACTGTAACATGTGACATGACACACTAACGAACGAATCTGAAGCTAATGGCAACGTGCTGAGCCTAACCTTAATGAACATGCTATCAAAGAATTTAAACCTGTGATAACATAAGGTAAATAAGAGAAGGATAAAAAATACAAACAATGTTTTTCTGAATCCGAAGTACCAACAGCAAGTTTCTGTCGATTCAGCTGTTTTAGATCTTCATGTACAAGAGTACATATTTATTTACATCAGGAAACTAAGCTACTTACGTATAACACTTTCCAAAGTTAAACTGAGCTCTGAAATGCCGTCGAGCCAAGTAACTAACTGCTGAGTTGAAGGCCTTACTTTAGGACATACACTCAAGCATGCACATGCTATCTCAAGTACTTGGAGCATCTGGTTGTGATTCTGCTTCTCGTAGATGAACGGATCGAAAACTTCACTGGCTCGCTTATCCCTCTTCATTTCAAACACCCAGGATATTAAATCTCGACAGCCTCTTGGTTTGCACATGTCCATAGGTCTTTTACCTGTGACTAGCTCTAGTAGTACGACTCCTAAACTGTAGACATCCCCTTTACAAGTTGCAAGAGAGGCCTGACTGTATTCAGGAGGGATGTAGCCTAAAGTGCCAACAAGATCAGTAGTAACGTGAGTTTCATAAGGGAGAATGAGCCTTGCAAGTCCGAAGTCAGCTAAGTGAGCTTCGAAATTCTCATCCAGAAGGATATTACTCGACTTGATATCGCGATGTACAATGTGGGGCTGGCAGGACAGATGCAAGTACGCAAGCCCTCTGGTTGCCCCTTGAGCAATTTTAATCCTTTTCTCCCAATTCAACGATGACCCTCCGTCGGGTTTTTCATGCAACCAAAAATCCAAACTATTATTTTCCATAAAAGAGTATATCAACAATCGGTCAGCTCTGTACATGCAGTATCCTTGAAGTAGAACAAGATTTGGATGCTGTGCCCTAGAAAGTGCTTCTACTTCCGCTTGAAATTCCCTTTCCATCTGGCCACCATCACCAGAGAGTTTCTTGATTGCCACTTTCTTCCCATTGGGCAGAGTGGCTTTAAACACGAGTCCGAAACCTCCACAGCCTATGATATTCTCTTGATCAAAATTGTTGGTGGACTTCAGAAGGTCATCAATGGAAAAATCTTTTTTGTTACCAGTGCTTTCAAATAAAACCACTGATTTCGATCCAAACTGCTCAGTCTCTTTATCATTAACATCAATCTCATCTTTACTCAGTACAGCTGCTCTTTTGTTACGTACATTCAGGACAATGATAAATCCAAGAGCTATCACGAAAACTGTCCCAAACCCCACTCCAACAGAAATTCCAATGATGCGTCCTCTATGACCATTACTCTTTGTTCTGCGTGGTGGTAGCTGACTAGAACTACCACATGGTTTCAGGGAATGATCTTCACCACATAAACCTAGATTTCCTTCAAAGCTAGAGTTGGGAAACGTTAAGAACTGACCTGTCGAGGGTACCCTACCGTACAACTGATTGTTTGCAACGCTGAATTTTGACATAAAGCTCAAGCCAGCAAAAGATAATGGTATCGTCCCTGACAGATTGTTATTTGATAGATCCATGGATTCAAGGCTAGCCATGCCTGACAATTCACTCGGAATCGGTCCTGATAAGTGATTGCGCTTTAAATCAAAGAAATGGAGCTCCCTTAGATTACCAAACTCAGGCCAGATGGGACCTGTAAAATTATTAAGACCAGGCTAAGAGTTGGCGGGAAGCTCCACACTTGGTTGTACTGTAACCCCCTGCTACGATTTCTTCTCACAAAAAATGGAAAGTCTGGCGAGATCTCTTCCAATGAAATGTTACCGGTTATCAAGGCCTTTAGACCAGTTAAGCTCTTGGGAATTTCCCCACTAAAAGAATTGTTGGACACGTCCAAATAAAAGAGGGAGTCAAAATACCCAAACCAATCCGGGAACACTCCTGACAATCGGTTCCATGACAAATCCAACAACTGTAAATTAGAACTTCCCCTCAGCCACAAAGGTGCTGATCCTGAAAGTCTACAGCTAGCGATAATCAACACTCTGAGCTTCTCAAACTGAAGACTAGGGCCCGAAGGCAATTCTTCCCCGAAGAAATTCAACGTCAAGACAAGTGTTGTGAGATTTCGGCAGTTCTGCAAAACTTCAAGAGCGCCAGAAATGTTCTGAAGACTGGCATTGGAAATTGAGAGATACGACAAGCTATGAAACTCCTTAAAACTCTCCGGGATCCCACCGCTGAAACTGTTCCGAGCAAGATTAATACTAGTCAAATTACCACAGTATGCAAGATTCGGTGGAACAAAACCAGTAAACCGATTCGACCCGAAATCAATGGAAGCCAGACTTGTCATAGCCGAACAGTTCAGTTCAATTTCCCCCGTAAATGAATTATTCCTCAAATTGAGCACCCTGATAGAGGGCGAATTAGACACAGTAACCGGAATGGACCCATTAAATCCATTAGAATGAAGTATCAAAAACTGCAACTTGGACAAGTTCCCGAACACCTCAGGCAGGTTTCCACGAAACATATTCTGCGAAACATCCAATCTAACAAGCGCAGATAGATTACCAATCCTTGAATCAATAACACCAGTAAACCTATTATCCTGAAGACTCAACCTACTCAACATCTTCAACCCAAACAACTCAACAGGCAAAACACCACTCAAATTATTCGAAGCCAAACACAAATCCTGCAACAAAGCACAATCACCAATACCGCTCGGCAATGCTCCGGTAAGAAAATTATCAGCCAATTTTAGCGCACGAAGCTTACTTCCACTTCTACAAACAACATCAGGAATCCGACCTTCCAATCTATTATCAGTTAAATCCATAACACGAATCTCCGGCAAAGTGATATTCGCCGGGATCTGGCCGGAGAAATCGTTTTGTTTCAAGTCAAGAATCTCCAACTCCGGCAAAGCAAATAGCCGTTCAGGAATCGGGCCGTGTAGGAAATTGGATGATAGATTCAGCGTCTGAAGATGGAGTAAATCGGCTACGGAGGAAGTCAACTGACCGGTCAATCTTTGAGACGGGAGATGGAGTTGTGTGATTCTTCCAAAGGTGCAGTTGATGCCGGGCCAGTTGCAGCAATCGGAGTTTGGTGGAGTCCATCCGACGTGGATGGATGAGAGAAGTGAAGTCAGGGGTTGAAGATCGTCAGGATGGCAAGTGGAGTTTTGAGAGTGTGAAAAGTGGAAGATGGAGGAGAGGATGAAGAGGATGAAGAAGGCCATAGGGATTGGATTTATGAGGAGGAGGAGAGTGTGTGGAGGCTGCTGCTGCTGTTCATGCTGATTGATTGATTGTTGTTGATGGAGTTTTTAGGGTTTGAGAGAAGGAGAGAGATTTGGGGATTTGGTTGACTGATGAACACAAAGTCAGAGCAGTTGAGGTTGGAAAAACACACTTCCATTTCTAATCATTCATTTTCTTTTCTTTTTTATATTGTTATTTTATGGAAGCACTGACAACTATCCGAGTTTTATTAATCATCTAATTTGACTGAAAGTTGACAAGTTAACGTCATAAACTCGATTAATAGTATAAGCAATGATGAACAAATTCTAATTTAGTAAGACAAAAAATGATGTCGACTATTGAATTTTTAATAATTTAACTGTCGATATTTGTATGTGCTATTTGCAAATCCAATTGTCATTAATAAAAATTAATTTAATTTCAACAGTAAGATTACGTTTCTTTCTTACGAAATATACATGTTTCATTAAATCCTTATTCTAAGTAATGAAAGATAATTATCAGTATCGAATTAATGAAAATACTAAATAAGTAATATTTTTCTATCTTACAAATGTTATATTGTCATTCTAAAGTGAGTTTCTAAAGATAAATATTTTTGTGAGACATAAAGGACGTAATTTTGGCTGTTAATTTGATTGATTTGACGGCTGAATTAAAAATAATTTTTAGTTAATTGGGCGGTTGGATTTATACGAGCGGTTGGTGATTGAAGGTTACCAATATCAATTATTGGATTGATAAAAATCAACAACTGAAATCATGTACTTCCGTCTTACAAAAAAATGCATATCCTTTTGCAACTTTCTCAATTCTAAAATGTGATGGTATTTGATAATTAATTTTTCAATTTCAAATTTGTAATTGTTGGACTAAGTTATACTAAATTCTTGTCGTCTGAAATTTATACGTTATCTTCGATAACAAGGAAGCCCACCGCCATCGCAGTTGTTTTCCAATTATGCAGACTTTATCTACAAGTATATGAAAATGGTCAAGAACCCAATACAAATGTCAATACTTGTAGGCTTGTAGCGAAAGCCAATGCAATTCAGAGTTTTAAAACTCCTCTTGTGACTCTCTTTTTCAGGAACTTCACATGGAGAGTTACTCTATTCGAAACATAGGCCAGGGCTTCCCTTCAAAGTCGGAGTTGACCTCCCTTAGGGATAATCCCATGCAAATGATTTGTACTTCTTTTCCGGATTAAAAGCTCGCTACAAGTACAGAAGAAGGCATATATGTATAGTTGCTGACTGGTTATTGTATGATAGATTCGTTGATTCCGACCTCGCCATTCTTGACGATTTACTAGGTATTGGTCATGATAATTTGTCATATCCCTAGCTAATGATATCCAGTTCCTCAAGGTTACAAAACTCGGACAGAATGGACTTGGGAAATTATTGAGATCCGGGCTGTTCTTCCTTAAAGAAAATCAAAGTGTCATAATTGTTTTTGCAGTTCTGCAAAACTCCAAGCTTGGCGTTATTAAGACTAGCAATGGCGTTAGAGAGGAGTGACAACATCTGAAACTCCTCGAAACTCTCGAATCCAACAAATTGCGTGTATCCACAACATTTTTACATGCTACAGATGTCCGGTAACCAGTAGACTCAAAACTAGACACTGTCTGTAACCTTCCCTTAATTCTAACTCAAATCATCATTTCCGAAAAATTGCCAACTTTATTCTTCATCTGGTTACAGCGTGCTTTACTGACATAAATGAAGTAATATTCTGAACCAAATAACAAACAGAAAACCTATAGCGAAACCAATTCCAGCAAAATGTTTGAATCCATCATAGTCATACTCATTATATATCTTTTCTTCATGTGGCTGCTCAAAAGGATCTTCACACGGAGAGTTCTTACTCGTGCATAGGCCAGGATTCCCGTCAAAGCTGGAGTATGGAAACGTTTCCAACCCAGTAGGAACTTTCCCATGCAAATTATTATAGGCAACACTGAATTTTGATAAAAAGTACAGTCCATCCAAAGATGGAATAGTCCCGGACAGATTATTATACGACAGATCCATAGATTCCAAGCTTGACATACCTGTCAAATTACTTGGAATTTGCCCAGACAAAGTGTTGTGTTTCAAGTCCAAAAAACGGAGTTTCTTTAGTTTACCAAACTCAGGGTATATTTGGCCAGTTAGATAATTGTAACTCAAGCGGAGAGTCGGTCGAAAGTTCCAAACTTGGTAGTAAACTGATCCATCAAAAGGACTTTTTGTAAAGAAAAACAGAAAGTCTGGTGAGATTGTTTCCGAGGAAATGTCCCCAGTAATCCAGCTTCTTAGACCAGTTAGGCTCTTCGGAATTTCCCCACTAAAATAATTGTTGGACAGATCCAAATAATAAAGAGATTCAAAATACCCAAACCAATCCGGAAATATTCCATTCAATTTGTTCCATGACAAATCCAATACCTCTATGTTATTACTTTCCTTCAGCCATGAAGGTGCAGATCCCGAAAGTCTACAACCAGCAATAACCAAAACTCTCAGCTTCTCAAACTGAAGCCCGGGGTTTGAAGGCAATTCTTCGTCAAAAAAGTTGTTACTCAATACCAGTGTTGTAAGGTTTTTGCAATTCTGTAAAACTTCAAGGGCACCTGATATGTTAACAAGGTTAGCATTGGATATAGAGAGGCGCAACAAAGCCTGAAATTCCTTATAACTCTGAGGAATTCCGCCGCTGAAATTGTTCCCATCTAGATTAATACTAGTCAAACTAGGACAGTACACAAGATTACTTGGAACAAAATCATTAAAGTGATTGAAGCCCAAGTCTAGCAACGCCAGGCTAGTCATTGCGGAACAGTTGAGCTCGATTTTTCCAGTAAAATAATTATTCCTCAAGTTCAGCACCCTGATAGATGAGGAACTGGACACTGAAATGGGGATTGGACCAGTGAATTCATTTGAACGAGCTAACAGTAACTGCAACTTGGACAATTTCCCAAAATATTCAGGCATGTTTCCTTGTAACATGTTCCAAGAAACATCCAATCTAATAATAGAAGAACCACTAAACATGTTCCGAGAACTATTACCAATAGCAGAATCAGTAAAACCAGTAAACTTGTTGTCCCGAAGACTCAATGTCGTCAACATATTTAAGTGAAACAGCTCAACTGGCACCTTACCACTCAGATCATTCGATTCAAGACTCAAACTTTGCAACAATGTGTAGTTGCCAAGGCCTTGAGGCAGATACCCGGTGAGTTGGTTATTACTCAAATCCAATAATACTAAAGCTGGAAGGCTAATATTGGATGACGGGATCTGGCCGGAGAATGAATTTCTGCTCAAGTCTATAACTTCCAGCTTTTGGAGGGTGAAGAGGGAATGAGGAATTGGCCCGTGGAGATTGTTTATGGAGAGTGTAGAGTTTGTAAACCTGTGTTGTATAGTTTTGTGTTAGTGTGTGCAGGTCTGTGTAATAGGTAGAGTTGTACATTCTGTTTTTGTTAAGTTTAGAACACAGGCAAACGGTGTCGTTTGGACTCGGCGCGGATCTAATTCAAAGACGGACGAAACGCTGCGTTTTGACGCAAGTTTAAAAGCAGCTTTCATCTCCAGTTTAGGGCACCAGTTAATTCACGCAAAATCGATT
Source organism: Sedum album (assembly GCA_006409495.1). Lineage (NCBI taxonomy): Eukaryota > Viridiplantae > Streptophyta > Magnoliopsida > Saxifragales > Crassulaceae > Sedum > Sedum album. The sequence continues at coordinate 122,710 of QZGG01000537.1, forward strand.
TGGGGTTTCTGGCGGTTGCGAGCGATTCAAGATCGAGTGAGCAAGATTTCAAAAGTGTTCGACTGCTGAGTGTGTTCGAGATTCGATTGGAGTGTTTCGGAGTGGATTGAAGCAGTTCGTCTCCGGTGTGTTGAACGGAGGAATCTGTGTCTATCTCCGGCGACTTCAGGCCACGTCGACGGCGCTGCCGTCTAGTGAAGTGTCTCTTTTGTCTATTTGAATCTAGATAGCTGTTGTGTGCTAGAGTACTTAGTTTCTCAGTTTGGTGAACTTTGTATTCTTTGGCCTTTGAGCTTTCATAGTGGATTCTTGGGTGAGCGCCTTACGCTCCGAGGTTTTCCTCCGGCTTCTGCTGGTTTCCTCGTTAAAAGATTGCTGTGTCATCTTTACTTTTAGTACAATTCTTAGTTTGATTGTTGAGAGCCGTTTGGTTAACAATTGGTCTTATAGGTTTGTGTATAATCTTAGACCTAGGTCATAGTTCTTTACTTCTTGTGAGTTCTGTGATTTTCATCGTGGTATCAGAGCGGTTTATTGATTGATCTGTGGGCTGAGAATTGCTGAATTTGGATTTTGTTAATCCTGGTAGCTTATTGAAGTGTTGGGTGACTGTTGTTGTTGAAAAGATTCACTGTTCTTGGTGTTTCTTTCTGATATCTTCAAGGAACTGTATAGTGTTAATTCTTCCATTTAAGAAGTCTTGATACTCTTTTCTGCCTTTTCTATGGCAGATCCTTTGAGATTAGCTCCATTTGATGGAAATGGAGACTTTGTTATGTGGAGGCTTAGGATGGAGGGAATTCTCCAAATGGAGAAGCTATGGAGAGCTGTGACAGAAAACTGGGAAAGTCCAACTTCTGATCAGAGAAAGATGGAAATGAAGGAGTTGGCTTATACACAAATAATGTTCAGGTTGACTGATGATGTTGCAAGGCAGATGATGAGGTACAAAGATCCTAAAGAACTTTGGGAGGTACTCGATGAAACTTTTCTTTCTAAATCACTGCCTAACAGGATATCTTTGCTTTGTAATCTGTTCAATTTTAAGATGAATGTCAACTATTCCCTCCAAGCCAATCTGAATGAGTTCTTGAAACTTACTCAAGAACTCATCAGATGTGATGAGCCCATAAAAGAGTCTCATCAGGCTGTTATAATAATTGAACTCTTTGCCAAAAGAGTTCAGTATTCTTAGAGATGTTATAGCCTATGCTAGGGAAGATATAACTCTGAAAAAGATAATTGACCTTGTTAAACAGAAAAACCTAGAGCTTAAGATCTTTAAAGATAAAAATATTTTAGGTAAATCTGAGGTCAAGGATGAGGCTATGTTTGTTAAAAACAAGAAAAAGAAGAAGAAACAAAAATCTGATTCTGAAAAGAAAGATAAAGATAAGCAGCAAGATAATAACAAGGATAAGAAGAATAGGAAGTGTACTTATTGTGATCTTAAGGGCCATACTGTTGATTACTGTTTTAAGAAAAAGAGAGATGATAAAAAGAATAATGGAAATCAGGGAGGAGTTAATGTTTGTGAAGGTAAAAATCAGTATCAGAATGAATTGCTTGTTGTGTCTGCTACTAGTGATTCTAATTCCTGGATTTTGGATTCTGGATGTACTATGCATGCTTCACCCTGTAAATCCTATTTTTCTGAACTAACATTGATTGATGAAGGTGAGGTCTCTTTAGGTGATCACACAAGTCTTCAGATCAAAGGTATTGGTAAGATTCCTCTTTTAATGCATGATGGTGTGGTAAGAACCTTACAGAATGTTAGATGGGTGCCTAGCCTTAGACGAAATTTGATTTCTGAATCTGTTCTTGATGATCTTGGCTGCAAAATTATAATCTCATCTGGAGTAAGAGAAGTCTTTAAAGATAATACCCTGGTAATTAGAGCCATTAATGTGGGTGGTTTATATCATGTTCAGTTAGGTTCTGAAGTTAATGTTGTTGTTAAGAATGAACTTGCTGATTCCATTAGATGGCATAATAGGCTAGGACATATTGGAAATAAAGGATTGCTGCATTTGTCTAAGTCACGCATGATTGATATATCTGCTGTTCCTATTGATTTGTGTGAAACCTGTATTTTAGGAAAAAAGACTGCGCATTCCTTTAGTAAATCTTTGTTTGAAGTGAGTAAACCTTTAGAGTATGTACATGCAGATCTTTGGGGTCCTGCACAGGTACCAACAATTGGTGGTAGGAATTATTTTCTATCTATAGTTGATCATTATTCTAGAAAAGTATGGGTTTTCTTGCTTAAACATAAGAGTGAAGCTTTTGATGAGTTTAAAAACTGGAAAACTCTTGTTGAGGCTCAAACTGATTTTAAAGTAAAATGCCTAAGGACAGATAATGGACTAGAGTTTACAAATTCTGAGTTTAATAAGTTTTGTTCTGATTATGGTATTAGAAGGCATCTCACTGTGCCTTACACCCCTCAGCAAAATGGTATTGCTGAGAGGATGAACAGGACACTTCTAGAAAGGGCTAGGTGTCTCTTGTTCAGTGCTGGGTTGAAAAGCTCCCTATGGGGAGAAGCTATTTTAACTGCTTGTTACCTGATAAATAGGTCACCCAGCTCATCTATTGGTTTTAAAGTTCCTCAGGAATTATGGACTGGTAAGAAACCTTCTTTATCTCATCTGAGAACTTTTGGTTGTCTGGCATATGCACATGTGACTCAAGGTAAATTACTTCCTAGAGCCTTAAAATGTGTATTTTTGGGTTATCCTCCTGGTACCAAAGGGTACAAACTCCTGGTTATTCAACCTGGAGGGTATAGAGTTATAACTGCAAGGTCTGTTACTTTCAATGAGAATGTTTTTTACTTTAAGGAAAGAACTGACTCTTTGAATGAGAAAACAGGTGAAATTGCAGAGAAGGACTTTGTGCCCTCTGAAGAAAACTTCCAGGGAAGTGATCAGCATGATCACAATAGTGGAGGAAATCCAAATCACATTGATGCTGCTGCAGTGGATCTTTCATCTGGAATTCAAGGCAGTCAAGCAGTTGAAGGTGAGCCTAGTGTTGGCCAGATTATGCAACCTCACCAATCAGGTGGGGCAGGTATGTCTGAAACTGGTTCATTTGATGCAAATTTGAATGTGACTGGTGATGTTGCTATCTCTAGGAATGCACTTGATAATGATTCTGAAAATGATTGCATGAACCCTGAAAATGATAGTACTGCAGCTGCTAGGGATGTTGTATTCAGTAACCCTGTGTATGAACCTCATGCTATGACTGATAATCCTATATTTGAAAATGATGCTAATATGACAGACTACCAGTTGACTAGGGATAGGGCACCTAGACTGAAAAAACCAAATCCAAAATATAATGCTAATCTGTGTGAAAAAGACCCTAACATTGTTGAATTTGCAATATTGATGGCTGAGGAAATTAAGTATCCAACCCCAGATACTTTCGATCAAGCCATTAGTGGCAAACATTCCAAGGAATGGAAACAAGCCATGACTGAAGAAATTCAGTCTATGTATGAAAACAATACTTGGAAGTTGTCCCACTTCCAAGTGGTGCAAGAACTATAGATTCTAAGTGGGTTTTTAAGGTTAAAGAACCTATGAACCCTACTGATGCACCCAGGTTTAAAGCCAGATTGGTGGCTAAGGGGTATAACCAAAGGGAAGGGGTAGATTATACTGAAATTTTTGCTCCAGTAGTTAAATATAAAACTTTAAGGCTGATGCTTGCTATGACTGCATATTATAACTGGGAATTAGAACAGATGGATGTAAAAACTGCTTTCTTACATGGAGATTTGCTTGAAACCATTTATATGAAACAACCTAGAGGTTTTGTAGATAAGAAATGTGAAAAACATGTTTGTCTGCTGAAGAAATCTATTTATGGGTTAAAACAATCTCCAAGACAATGGAATAAGAAATTTGATTCTGTTATGATCAGTTTAGATTTCATTAGAAGTAAGTTTGATACTTGTCTGTACTTTAAGAAAGTTAAATCTAATTGCCCTGTTTATGTTTTATTATATGTTGATGATATCTTGCTAGTCAGTAGTAGTAAGGATTTGATTTCTGAAACAAAAGCTAAGCTTAAGATACATTTTGACATGAAAGATCTAGGTGAAGCTAAGAAAATTTTAGGAATTCAGATCCTAAGGCAAAGGAGTAGAAATCAGATAAAACTATCCCAGGTAGATTATGTAAGGAAGGTCTTGGATAAATTTTCTATGGGAAATTCCAAACCTTCCCCATTGCCTTTAGGTGGGCACTTGGTGTTAACCAAAGATGCTTGCCCTGTTAATGATCAAGAAGCTAAGGAAATGAGTAAAATCCCATATGATGTGGCAGTAGGTTCTATAATGTATTTGATGTTGTGTACCAGGCCTGACCTTGCATATTCTATAAGTGTTTTGAGCAGGTTTATGTCAAATCCTGGACAGAAGCATTGGGAAGCCATGAAGTATCTCTTGAGGTACATTTTAGGCACAAAGGATTTAGGTCTGATATATGATAAGCATGATAATGAACCTGAACTGTGTGGATATGTGGATTCTGATTATGCATCTAATAAAGATAATAGAAAATCTACAACTGCTTTTTATTTTACATGGGCTGGGAATTGTATTTCTTGGAAATCCCAGCTCCAGTCATAGTGGCACTCTCCTCCACTGAGGCAGAGTATATTGCTGCCACTGAGGCAGCAAAAGAGGCCATTTGGTTGAAAGGTTTGTTGTTAGAAATTCAGGGTAAGAATTATGTGCCTGTCTTGCATATGGATTCTCAAAGTGCATTATGTTTATGTAAAGATCCTGTGTATCATGAAAGGTCTAAGCATATAGATGTAAGATTGCATTTTATCAGGGATTTAGTTGAGTCAAAGGAAATCATTGTAGAAAAGATTAATGGCACTGCTAACCCTGCTGACTTTGGAACAAAGATTGTTCCTGTTTCCAAGTTCTGTTTTTGCAGGATTCATTGCAGGTAAAAGGCATTGGGTAGTTGTGAGCAGATTCCAAGCTTGCTGTAAATGCAAGCCTCAACCATATAGATGAAGTGATCTGATATGTGGGTGAGCGGATGAAGGTCAGTGAACTCAAGTTTCCACTATGTTAGTGATAAGGTACAAACAGGTTTAGGTGGGCATTTGTAGAGTTTGTAAACCTGTGTTGTATAGTTTTGTGTAGTGTGTGCAGGTCTGTGTAATGGTAGAGTTGTACTTGCTGTTTTTGTTAAGTTTAAACACAGGTGAAAACGGTGTCGTTTGGACTCGGCGCGGATCAATTTTAAAGTCGGACAAAACGCTGCGTTTTGACGCGAGTTAAAAGCAGCCTTCATCTCCAGTTTAGGGCATCAGTTCATTCACGCAAAATCGATTTGGGGTTTCTGGCGATTGCGAGCGATTCAAGATCGAGTGAGCGAGATTTCGAAAGTGTTCGACTGCTGAGTGTGTTCGAGATTCATTGAAGTGTTTCGGAGTGGATTGAAGCAGTTCGTCTCCGGTGTGTTGAACGGAGGAAGCTGTGTCTTCTCCGGCGACTTCACCACGTCGACGGCGCCGCCGTCTAGTGAAGTGTCTCTTTGTTTACTTGAATCTAGATAGCTGTTGTGTGCTAGAGTACTTAGTTTCTCAGTTTGGTGAACTTTGTATTCTTTGGCCTTTGAGCTTTCATAGTGGATTCTTGGGTGAGCGCCTTACGCTCCGAGGTTTTCCTCCGGCTTCTGCTGGTTTCCTCGTTAAAAGATTGCTGTGTCACCTTTACTTTTAGTACAATTCTTAGTTTGATTGTTGAGAGCCGTTTGGTTAACAATTGGTCTTATAGGTTTGTGTATAATCTTAGACCTAGATCATAGTTCTTTACTTCTTGTGAGTTCTGTGATTTTCAGAGAGGTTGAGGGTTTGAAGCTCGCTTAAGTCACCAATGGAGCTGGTCAGCTTTCCTGAAAATGACCCCCCAGGGAGGTTGAGTTTTGTTACCCTAGATGAGGTGCAGGTAACACCCAACCAGTCACAGCAGTCTGAACTGGAGCTGTCGAGTGTCCATTCATATCGGATCCCAGCGTAGAGGCTCTTCAACGCTTTGAGATCATCAGGATTACATGTGATGTTCTGAGACTTCGAAATCTGAAAACAAGACAAAATTAAGAACAGCAGAAACGAACTAACACAACAGCGGATGAGGGGGTTCGGTGCGGCCATGCGTAGTGATGATGTTGGAGGTGAAGGGTCAGGGTGACAATGGATCTCAAAGTTGACCAAATTTAGGTGAATGCTAAGTCAGCTGCTTCGGATCATCAGGTATGAAACAATCGCTAGTAATTCAATGTGAACCCATTCCATTCAACATGTCTGTCTATACTTTAATGGAATCAACTTGGACAATTTTTTAAGTATATATAGTTAGCTTCAAGGAAGGTCAGCTAGCATTATCACCGACGAACTTCACGAGAAGACCTACTAAAGTACCAATCTAGTTTAGATGGTGGTTTTTGTAATTAATTGGGTTTTACAAATTTGGATTAAACTCCTGTAAAATGTTACGTTACATTCTTTCCTGACATACTATTAAATTTTGGCAGATTGTACGTCACTCCGATCTTGATTTTAAAGTTGTCCAACTTCAG